>ML327283.1:0-252486 GCA_005239505.1 Nicotiana paniculata
ATATATATATATATATATATATATATATATATATATATATATATATATAATACTAAAAAAATAATATATAGTAATAATAACACCCAACTTCCCCACTTTCCCACTTCTATCATGCCTCGCCCTCACTCCTTCACATCTTTTCTCCACTTCCCCACTTCACTCATGCCTCACCCCCACTCCTTCACATACCTTCTCCACTTCTCCACTCATCTCACCATTAACTCACATATCTATAAATAATACACAAACCTTACACAAAAAGGAGGACAACACGAAACATTGCAAGAAAACAGGCACGAACTACTAGATGAAGGAATAGCAGAAGCTAGAAATGAAGTTGGGAACTAGAAAACATAGAAGGGGAATTGAAGAAAAATCGGGGGAAACATTGAGAGGAAGAACGAACGAGAGAAAGGGGAGGTTGAAAAACGACTAAGAAAGAAAATAATGGGGAAATAAGAGAGGGGAATTTGGAAAATGGAATAGAAGTGAAGGGAACAAAACAGATAAAAAAAACAAGAGAAAAGGCGCGAAGAATCAAAAAAAAAATCTCCTTCTTCCTTTTCAAGCAAAACACAGCAGCTTCTCACCATTTAAAGCTCTCTCTGAAACCGCATAAAGAACGACCCCAATCTTCATTTTCTGTTGTTTACCGGAGCTCCGATCTGAAAATACTTGGCTTCCAGATCTGGCCGAATTCTTCATTATTCGATGACTTTCGTTAAACCGATGGAGTTTCGTTTGAGTTGAGTTTTGCCGGTTCGACGTTCGGATCAATAGCTCGCCTATTTCGGCTTGCAGTTTTTTTTTTTTTAGATCCTATTTCATTGTACATGGTGGAAAATATGCAGCAATAAGGGTCTGAATTCTTTTCCTATCTATTGTTTCCTTTTAATCTTATATGGATATGAGTTTTTTTTGGCATGTTTTTATGAATAATCTGAATTTTTGTTAGGCACGGCTGAAGCAGTTGTACTTGTGAATTTAGTTATTTAGAATGAATAAGACAATTTGTTATTGTTTGAGCATATATGGGTATTTAATAAATTAAGCTGAGTACCTTTATCTTACTAGATCTGCTTTTGTTCGAGCTTAACTAGTTTGTAAAGTTGGAAATTAAAAATTGAAGGTGATGTAAACTGTTCATGAATTAGCTTGTTCCTCTTGTCCTGGAAGTAGCGCATGTGAATTCAGTCTATGTAAATCTTTTCACAGATGTGAATATGAATATGTGAATTCATATTCGTGAACTGGTCAAATACATCCCAAGAGAAAAATGATTAAACAAAGTGGCGTGTATAACAAGTGAAATGCTTGGCCTATCCATTAATAAGAATTGGAACAGTAAGCTACGTGATTAAGCCACAATAATCGGGCAGTCCAAACCTTTTTTAAAAATCCTAGTGAAATAATGATTCAAGAACATTGTGGTTTGCATGGTGCGATTAATAAATCATTGTGACTATGTGTACGGTTTCTGTGACATAGTCGTGATACGTAAATCCCTTCGGACGCACATTTATGTAACTCGGACATAACTTCAAATAATAATAAAAAATATTATTAATTGTGTACATGTTCACGTGACACAAATAAAATTTCAAATGAACACTCGGAGAAATGCTCGTAGACGCGATTTTTAAAATAACTATCGTGATTGCGTACATATTCGGGTGGCGTGATCTCGATTTTAAATAAATTCAAAGTACGCGTTCGCGCGACTTTGATTATTTTTCTTAATAAATCGATGTCATGAATTGTGTACACGTACACGTCACATGATTTTTGACGCATCAAAACTAAACCGCTATATGCATACGTAACCCGTCTTAAAATAATTCTTTAAATATAAATAGTTGATAATTATGAGCGGTAAAATATAAATTCACATAGGTATTAAAATCAGTAATTAAACAATTTTGGTCAAGTTTAATCATTAAGCGACCGTGCTAGAAGCACGGAACTCGGGAGTGTCTAACACCTAATCCCGGGTTAACAGAATTCCTTACCTGAATTTCTGGTTCGCAGACAATTTAAATAGAGTCAAAATTTCTCGATTTTGGGATTTCTAATAAATAAATAGTGTACCGGAACATCGTCAAAAATCCGAATGGCTACCCTGAATAAAAATAAATCCCAAAAATCGAATAATGTCACTTAAATTAGAAAACTCCCTTATTACCCTTACCCCAATGAAAAACGAGGTGTGACAACTCTGGCGACTCTGATGGGGAATAAGAACCCAGAACTTCTGTTCTGAGTTCAAAATTCGAGCTTGTAATGTGATTTATATTTGGCTTTATTAATTTGATGTTAATATATTTTTTGGACCTTATGTGCTAATTGCCGCCTATTTATCGCTTTGATATTATTTGAACTGTATTAAACTGTCTTCTTACGCCTCCTTTCTGAGTCTTCTGAATTTATGGTGCACACGTGTGCGTGGATCACATTTATGTTAGAAGTCATACCAATTAGAATGAAGTTGTGGCTCAGTAACTAGGCCGGGTAGACTTTCGTGCTCCTGGTACGTTGCCCCCACCTCGGACGAGTTGTCCGCTTGGGTAAGCTAGGTCTAAAACACTCCCCCTAGGATTTAAACCTAGAATAACATAGCCTCATGCCGGATACCTAGTAGGAACATTTGTTTGCATCATGTGCATTGGACTTTGGGGACTCGACACAGGGGTTGGGTTTGTCTAGGTCAGGTGTACCCGAGAATTGTAAGACATCCTGATGCATCTTATGTGCTACTTGTGCATTATGTTTGATTCGGTTTTTGCATGTTGATCGCTTTCTGAAAAAAATATATATCACAAAAATAAAAATAAAAATATAAAAATTGAAGGAAAACTAGAAGGGATACAAAAAAAGGAAAATCTTAGTATTTACCCCAAAAAGATTATTATAAAATAAGCCTCAATTTTTCAAAAAAAAAAGTGTCATCCTATTCCTGAAAAATTAATGAACTACGCATGTCTGATTCTCACCGGATGTGAGATACATAGGCAAACCTCATCAGTTCCGGCCCTCAATTTTCAAAAAATAAATTCAAATATTATTTTCCTTTGATTCCTTCTTTAGAAGTTTTTCTTTGACACATCAAATTTAAAAATTCAAAAAATATTTTCTTTCTTATTTAGAAGTCCTTCTTTCAAAAAAACAAGAGAAGTTCAAAACCCAAAAATATTTTCTTATTTTAGAAGTTCCGATAGTATGATATTCACATAAGAAAAAGAAAAAAAAAGAGTTAGTTTACTTGAGTGGCTCCTCTTGAACTACGTAATGGTCTGATTCATGCGGCATCATGATGCGTAGGCAATCCCATCGGATTCGATCATAACCATAACTAATCTGAAAAAAGAGGATTTTAGGAATAAATAAAAGAGAGAGAGAGAGAGAGCGAGAGAGAGAAAGAAAAGAGAATGCTAAATTCAAGATGAAAATAAACCAATAAACTAATAAGCCGGGATAAATAATGAAACCTGTCAAACTCATTCTAGAAATGAAAATGACATTAGGTGCATGACATATAATGTGTGATTAATATCTGCAAAATGCCTAACTGTAACACGTTTATTGTTTCTCATCTAGAGAGAGATATAGTTAAACAGAGGTGGTTAGTTTTTGGTTTAAACTGACAGCTCACTCTTACAACACGAGATCAAAAGGAAAAAGTAGCATGGTAAACAATAGTGAGAATGAGTCAGATAATGATGATATCCATGGACAATTGGTCGAACAAAGTCCGGTACTAGTTGAAGAAGTAAGAGTGTTGAAGGAACAATTGGCAGAGATGTACCATGCTTGGGCGAATGGACAGGCACCACCTCCATTACCCATAAGGTCTTCGGATAATCTTCATAATGTGTCAGTTGAAAATCAAGTGCCCATCTCCCTAACAAGTAACCCATTGTACCAACCTGGATTCAGTCCTAGCATTAACCTTCCCACTATCCCCAGTACTTCCATTCCACGTCCTCCAACCGCACCCCTCAGAATCGACCCACATACTGCACCCATTGTCCCTACTTTCACTATTCCTCAACCAGCTCTTGCTCAAAATTCCAACAATGATCCAAAATTGAATGTTCATGATGCTCAACATTAATCTCCAGAACTGACTTTCAAGGTTCCAAATTCATACAAGCATACTCCTCAGAACATGTTCCCAGTTGAGATCGAAAAGCCTGACAAGAATATGGAACAAGAGGAAATGACTAGAAAAATGAAGAGCTTGGAACAAACCATGTGAAACATACAGGGTCTGGGAGGCCACAAAAGTTTTTCATTTAATAATCTATGCATGTTCCCCCATGTCCATTTGCCACCCGATTTCAAGACCCCCAAGTTTGACAAGTATGACGAGCATAGTGATCCCATCGCCCATTTGAAGAGACATTGTAACCAATTAAGGGGAGCAGAAGGCAAAGAAGAATTACTCATGTCTTATGTTTGACTGGAATTGCTTCAGAATGGTTCATAGATCAAGACATCTCTAACTGGCATGTGTGGAACGACATGGCTAATGATTTTTTCCAACAATTTCAATACAATATTGATATAGTGCCAGACCGTTCCTCTCTCGTCAACATAAAGAAGAAACCAACAGAAAGCTTCAGAGAATATGCAATCAAGTGGAGAGAGCAGGCTGCTAGGGTCAAACCATTAATGAAAGAGACTGAAATGATTGACTATTTTCTCCAAGCTCAGGATCCTGATTACCTCCATTATATGTTAGCCTCCATTGGTAAACCTTTTGCAGAGGCTATTAAGATCGGGGAAATAGTTGAGAATGGCATAAAATCGGGCAAAATCGTGAGTTAAGCAGCCTTTAAGGCTACCACGCAAGCAATTCAAAACGGGTCAGGCAGTTTCGGAAACCGGAAAAAGAAAGAGGAAGTATCCATGATGGCATATGGGTTCAGAGGAGTTGAAAGAGGGATAGTTCCTTCTTATTTCCAGTTCCAACAAGGAAAATCCAATTCTCCTCAACATTACTATCCACCACAAGGTCCCCGGTACTCGGTTCCCCTACAACAATACACAATGTTTAACGCTTAGGCTTATGATAGGCCTCCCAATCCCCAGCAATGGCGGGCACTGATTCCACAAGGCTCGTGTCAACTTCGCCCGAATTTTCAGGCATCATATAATCCTCGTCCCCGAAAAAGATATGTGAGAGAGTAGGAGCCAAATAAAGAGTTCACCCCAAATTGGAGAGCCATATACAAGTCTATTTTGAAAATTGATGCAATTGAAGTTGACTGAACCTGTCATGCCGCGTTATGTGAATCCAAATTCAAAAGGCTCTGACTCAAATGCAAGATGTGAGTATCACTCTAACACCCAAGGTCATAGTACCGAAAATTGTTGGACATTAAAGAAAGCCATTGAAAATTTGATTGAAGCAAAGGCAATTGTGGTGAAAAACAATGAGGATACTCCTACTATCACAAAAAATCCACTCCCAACTCATGATAATATACATTTTATTGGGATGATTTGTGATGATCGGGATTATAAGCAGTCTGGCAAGACAGAGATGTTTTTTGGAACCATAGGGCAAGAACTAAAAGTGATAGTAAGCCCGCCACATTTGGCACTGTTGATTGTGAAAGGTGTGAGTTCATGTTTGAACTTGGCAGGTTCTGGAAAAACGATTCTCTATGTTCCTAGATGCATAAAAAAGGTTGAGGTTAAATTGGGTGGGCCAAAACTTTACATCCCTAGGGGCACTCAAAAGATCATTCCGAATAATGGTTTGAGAAATATAATAGAGCCGATTATGATCCGACCTGCTGCACAGCTCCCAATGACAAACACAAAAGCTATTCCCTGGAATTATAACAAGACTGTCATGACATACAAAGGAAAAGAGATAGTCAAAAAAAGTAGATAAAGTTGGGGGCTTGACCCGCTCTGGAATGTGCTATTCACCAGAGGAATTGAGAGAAGCTAAGCAAGCCAGGGAAAGTCACTTGCCATTGAAAGAACCAGTTGCAGAAAAAGAAGCGGAGGAATTCCTTAAGAAGATGAAAATGCTAGACTACTCAATCATTGACCAACTAAGGAAACCCCCTGCTCAGATATCTTTGTTTTCTCTGATTTTTCACTCGGAAGAACATCGCCGTGTGTTGATCAAAACTTTGAACGATGCATATGTTTCAGAAAAGGCAACAGTGAATTAGCTAGAAAAAATGGCTGAAAGATTCTTTGAAGTGAATAAGATTTCTTTTAGCAATGATGATTTTCCTGAGGAAGGGGCTGGGACCAATAAAGCTTTGCATCTTATGGTCAAGTGTGAAGGGCATTACGTAAAAAGAGTCATGATTGACGGAGGCTCAAGTGTAGGTGTATGCCCTCTTTCTACTCTACAACAGTTGAACATTGGCACTAACAGACTTCGAACTAGCTGCGTCAGCATCAGAGCTTTTGATGGTTCTAGAAGAGACACTATTGGGAAAGCGAACTCACAATGACAATTGGACCAGTTTATTTTAACATTGTGTTTCAAGGGTTGGATATGAAAACATCCTATAATTTTCTTCTGGAAGGCCGTGGATCCATATGGCCAGATCTGTACCATCCACCGTACAACAAATGGTCAAATACGAGTATGACAAGCAATAAATTATTATTCATGGGGAGGACGACTCATCCGTTTATAATGACCCGTCCATTCCATGTATCGAGGCCAAGGAAGGATGTGAATCCCTCATCTATCAAAGCATTTGAGGTGATTGAGGTGGACCGAGTGGAAGAAGGAAAACCAATTCTGCATCCCCTTCTTCAGCCACATCCATGATGGTACCTTCACTGATGTTGAGGAACAACTATGAGGAAGAAAAAGGATTAGGATCCTCTCTGCAGGGAATTGTGAACCACATTGCTCACTTTTTGAAGAAAGATACCTTTGGCTTGGGTTTTAAACCAACATCAGCTGACAAAAATAAAGCCAAGGCCCGCAAAAAGAATGGTCGGAATTTGTCCATACCAATCCCTCACATTGCCTACTCTTTTGTCAAGCCACAATTTGAAGAAGTCCAAAATCTTTCTACTCAGGATGACATTGATGAAGTCTGCCAGGGTATTAAGGAGAAGTTCTATAAAATCAATATGGTTCAAGTTGGTGAGGTCCCCAGCCGTGCAAGTGTTCAGCTGATTGGTCCAGATACATCGCTCAACAACTAGGAGGCAACTCTTCTTCCTGTTAGGAAGGAGTCTTGGTAGTCTGTTTTGCTACTTTTTCTGTATTTGAATTATTTTAAAGGTTGTAATCGAGATATTTTAATTTGTTTCTTTTCTTTGATGTTAACCCTTCTACCCTTTCAAATTCAATGAAACGAATTTCCATTTTCTTAGTAAAATTCTATTTTTTCCTTTTCCTAATTTTTGTTAATTTCTTATCCTTTTCAGTTTCCTTAATGCTGGCTTTAACAAACATGACATGCATGCAGAATTCATACCCAGATCTTAAAAATCTGTCTAATCTCGAAATAATGAACCAAGAAGTTGAGATTCGCTCTCTCCTAATCATTGTTGAAGCAGGGATCGAAGACACTGACTGTGTCAAGTCCCGATTGGAACAATTGAGTTTAATTGATGAAAAAAGTTTGGCAGCAGTTTGTTTTGGTCAATTATACGATTAAAGAATGACACGCACTTACAGCAAGAAAGTGCGCCCATGAAAATTTGATGTAGGACAACTTGTTTTGAAACATATAATTCCGCACCAGGAAGAAAGAAAAGGAAAGTTCGCCCCGAATTGGCAAGGTCCTTACCTCATCAAGAAAGTATTGTCAAAAGGAGCTCTACACTTGGCAGATATAGAAGGACAGGTGACTAATATATCCGCCAACGCAGATGCGGTCAAGAGATACTATGTCTGACATGCCTCTATTGGGGGTATTTTTATACTTAGCATTCTCAGCTTGGGATGACGAAAGGCTATCATTCTCGCTACCCAAACACTGGTAAACCCTTGTTAGCCCTTTGAATACTTGTTTATATTATTTCTTTGTTTTCCCCTCTTTGGAACCAATGTACTTTATCTTTTAAAAGAAAATTCAAACATATATATATATATATATATATATATATATATCAAAAGAAAAGAAAATGAATATGAAGAAAAAAAAAAGAGCAAAAAAAAAAAAATCATCAAAACAAGTTTAGGTTAATTGAACTACGTCCGACCTGATTCTGAAAGGATACGTAGGCAGACTCACTCTGGGGTTCGGTCACACTAAAAGAAATTCTACATTTCCCAGTATTAAAAGAAACTGGGGCATGGTTTTATTTTATATTTTTTTCGACGGTTTTCCGTCAAAATGGTTCAAAAAGTTGAAATTCAGTTGAATAGTTCTTTTTACCTTTCCCTTTTAAGACCTTCTGGTCAACTTTCGAGAATGTTAAGTTGGTATATTACGGTGATGGCTCGACCATTGTAAAGAGAGAAAAATAAAATGAGAGAGTCTTATTGGTGAAAACCTTCACGGGCACTATAAGGCAATAATGAGTTGAGAGAAAGACAAATGAGAGAGGTCAATTGGTGAAAACCCACAAAGGGCATCGTTGATCGATTTAAGCCATCATATATCCCGGCACAATCATGGTTAAGATAAATAAATCAGTTTCAAAGTGATGTTTACGACGGATTTTGAGAATTATCTAGTCCAAAGTGCATGTCAGGTTAATTGAAGTCATCATATTCCTCCATATAAGTCCTTTTCATTTTTATTTTTCTTCTCTGAAAGGTATACTTCTTGATTAAGTTGTAATAGTTATTAGTTTACCTTCTTTTTTTATTTTGTACCATTCTTTTTGAATCCCTTTCAGTCTAATTTCATCAAAGCAAAGCAAAGAAAAGGCTGCAAAATTGGTTATAGTTTTCCTGTTATATGAAGCTAAACTTTCTGGGCATGAGCATTATGGGCAAAGGCATAAAGCCATCTTTGAGATTCCCTGACGATCAAAAGGCTTGAAGGACTGAACAATGTGTCAAGGGTCAACAAAAGTTACTCAGTTGAACGTTGTTCTGGTAGCAAGGTTGTTTGCACCATAAACACAAATGGTGATAGGCACAAAATAGTCAGGTTTTGATGTTTAGAAAGAAGATCTCCAGAAAGTAATGACAGAATCTTCCGGCAATTTATACGACCATCGACGGAGTCAGTGTTTCTAGTGTAATGGACGCAAGGTAAAGTTTCCTAAGAAATCAAAGCCACAAACTGACCACCATTATAAAACTAACAATTTTTTCTTTGTTCAGAACAAGAACATAATAATTTTAGGAAACAGTTCGTGAAAAGACGAATACCACCAAGTGAAGTTCTCAAATCCTTAATTTTCATCTAATATACATGTAATCATGTTATTCTTAGTTTCATTATAGGGAATCAATGCCCTATCTTCAACACAGGGTACTACATCCCGTGGTTGCGTTATTTTTCTTCCTACATAGGGTACTACATTCCCTAGTAGAATCTTAAAGAGCCAAAAGCCTCATCTTATTATCAACACAGGGTACTACATCCCGTGGTTGCGTTATTTTTCTTCCTACATAGGGTACTACATTCCCTAGTAGAATCTTAAAGAGCCAAAAGCCTCATATTATTATCAACATAGGGTACTACATCTCCTGGTTGCGTTATTTATCTTCCTATTTAGGTTACTACATTCCCTAGTAGAATCATAAAGAGCCAAAAGCCTCATCTTATTATCAATACAGGGTACTATATCCCCTGGTTGCGTCATATTTCATCCTATATAGGGTACTACATTCCCTAGTAGAATCTTAAAGAGCCAAAGGCCTCATCTTATTATCAACACAGGGTACTACATCCCCTGGTTGCGTTATTTTTCTTCCTATATAGGGTACTACATTCCATAGTAGAATCTTAAAGAGCCAAAAGCCTCATCTTATTATAACCACAGGGTACTACATCCCCTGGTTGCGTTATTTTCCTTCCTATTTAGGGTACTACATTCCCTAGTAGAGTCTTAAACATCCAAAAGCCTCATCTTATTATAAGTGTAGGGTACTACATCCCCTGGTTGCATTATTTTCTTTCTACATAGGGTACTACATTACCTAGTAGAATCTTAAAGAGCCAAAAGCATTATCTTATTGTCAACACAGGGTACAACATGTCGCGACCCCAAATCCTAACCGCCCGTGATGGCGCCTATCGTGAAACTAGGCTAGCCGACTACCGCGTGTTCACATTTTTCTTTTGAAAATCTCATTTAAGTTTCAAGCAATTCATAACAATATACTGAAAACATTGCTTAATATAATAGGTCAAATTTTGTATACAATACTGCCATCCCCAAAACCCGGAGCCAACATGTCATGAGCATCTAATGAAATAAGTCAAAATAAAGTATTAAGATACAAAACTCCGAATCAAAGATAAACACAACAAGAAAGGAAAGCAGAAATGTTGCGAACGCTGAACAGCTACCTCTATATCCCCACGATCCGGCTACGTTGCGGTATATATATATATATATATATATATAAGATAATACTCGATCTCTGCTCCTGAATTTGCACACAGAGGTGCAGGGAGTAATGTGAGTACACCAACTCAGTTGTAATGGAGACAAATCAAGTCTAAGTAGCAAGGAATCACATAAAAATAAATATCATTAAGTCACAATATACACAGCCTTTAATTTCCAATAGTACACATAGATATACGAAATCATCATGCCTTGGAAATCAACTTCATAAAAGTCCATAAAACAATGCACATTTTTAACAACCTTAAACCAAAGATTTGGTATGCAAAATGAATGTAGTAAAATCTTAAGTAGCCCCTCAGGCGAAAACATGTTTCATAATTAGCCCCTCGGGCATACCTCACAATCCCTCAGCACCTCACAATCACTCAGCACCTCACAGTCACTCATGCCTCCTAATCACTCAATCACTCGCCATATGTGTGCTCACTAGGGGTGTGTACAGACTCAGGAGGGGCTCCTTCAGACCGAGCGCTAATATCACTCAGCACCTCACCATCACTCTTGGCCCTCGGCCACACTCGGTGGAACCACTCAAAAAGTCCCTCGGGCGAAGTAATAGAACGGGGTACTCGACCCGAAAACATCATTTTAATGCTCATGTAGTGTAATCAGGCTGAGTTTCAAATAAAATTGTATGCATAATGATGCTGAGTAAAAACAATCGACAGGTAGTGAGGAAAACATCAGTAAAACACCCTCAAAGGGTATAAACAAATTGGCACGAGGCCCCAAACACGGCTTATAGCCCAAATATTTCACAAATCTTTAGAACATAATTTAACATAAGATTTTAAGTAAATATGCAACTCATTAGTCGACGCGGAGAGGACCTAGTCCAATCCAAAAATCCGTACGCGCCACATGTTCGTCATCCGACGTGTGCGCCATTCGAATTCAGTGAGAAAATAATGCAGTCCGGGGTTCCATACCCTCAGGACAAAATTTAAGACCATTACCTACTTCTACCAGGCCGTGACACTAATCCGCTATGACTTTGCCCCTCAAATTGGCTTCCGATTGCTCCGAATCTAGCCAAAAACCGATTAACATCATCAATATATACTCATGGAACACAACCCAATCAAAAATCATCAAATTTAAACAAAATCTCGAAATTCGGCCAAACTCGAGCCTCGGGCCCACATCTCGGAATCCGAAATTTTTTACATCACTAGAAACGTCGTCCTTCCACGATTCTATATATACCAAGAACACTAAAATCGGATCACAATTTCCCACTCAAATCCTCAAAAGGAAAATATATTTCTTATGGCCTCTTCTTGCCCAACTTATCTAAATTTCCAGAATTTTTTTGTGTGGTTTAATCACTTAAGAATTGACATAGAAACGTGTTATGAAGTTGAAATTCTTACCTCCACAGGACTTCCCTTGATTTCACTTAAATCCCCTCTCAAAATCTCTCAAATTCGCATGCAAATATGGAAGAAATGAGAATAAAACTCGCACATCAGGCCTTTTAAACATTCTGCCCAGCTGAAATAATCCTTCAGTGCGAATCGCAAACTTCAGCACGCGATCGCGAAGAACAAACTTGCTGCCCCATCAATTTACCTTACGCGATCGCATACAACCTCATGCGATCGCGATTCATCAAGACTTAAACCCACGTGATCGCGCAGAACAAAGCTCAACTCACCCACACGCCCCTTTAACTCTACGCGATCGCAAACAAGACTACGCGATCGCACTGACAAAACACTCATACTCACGCGATCACAAACCAGACCACGCGATCGCGACTAACAAATATCCTGGCTCACCAATTAACCCTACGCGATCGCAAACATCCTCACATGATCGCGTAGAAGGAAACCAGAATTTTACACCAGCAGCAATCTGCCCAGATTTCAAGCCAAAAGTTTGTCCGTTAACCATCCAAAACACACCCGAGGCCCTCGGGGCCTCAATTAAACATACCAACATAACCCATAACATCATTCAAACTTAGTCGAGCCTTCGAAAACCAAAAACAACCCGAAAACACCAATATACATCAAATTAAAGCCTAAGAACTTTGAAACATCTAAATTTCGCTAACTACGCCGAAACCAACAAAAACACCTCCGATTAATCTAAAATTTTGCGGACATATCCAAAATGACATTACGAAACTATTCCAACTTCTGAAATTCCATTCCGACCTTGATAGCCTATTTTCCACTACTGACCGGGTATCGCCAAAAACTAACTTTCGCCAATTCAAGCCTAATTCTACACCGGACATCACAAAAATATTCCGAACACACTCCTAAGTCCCAAATCACCTAACGAATCTACTCGAGCCATAAAATCGACATTCCGAGGTTGTTTACCAATAAATCAACTCTCAGTTGTCTTTCTCAACAATTAGGCTACCTTGAGAGACTAATTGCCTCAATGCTCACCATGACCACTCCGAACCTGAACCAACCGACTCAACAAACATAAATGAAGCTGAAACGGGCTAAACTCTCAGAACGACCGGCCGGGTCGTTACATCCTTCCCCACTTAAACATATGTTCGTTCTCGAACGTGCCAAGAGTTGTTCCCCCAACATTATCAAACAATTATGTATCTTACCATGCACATACTCGGGGGTGATCCCTCGTCACCTTATCCCATGTAGGTCTAATAGCACAATACCGCTGAAATTTCGAAATCCAAATCCTGGCCCATAACCTTAGAACCAAATTCCCATTTCTGAAATGATATGTAAGATCAGAATTTCCATAACTATAAACTGAACAAGCCTGAATCTGCTGGATCAAGCCATATACGCACCCTAAATGAAATGACATAATACACCGTGTGACTAAAACACTCATAGCAATAACTCTTCAACCATAATAATCGCTCAGAACAACCCAACACCGATACACCACCTCTTATCAAGAAATGCCTCGCTCTAACACTTCCATATACAGTCGATGATGAAAGAAGCACGTAGAACTAACAACCATTCGTCTGATCAACCAGACATGAAAACCCCCCTTCCCAACAGGAATTATAGCAGATTTCTAGGCCGACTCCAGATATAATCCTTTCTGTTATGCTGTAGAAAATTCCGAAAATACTCATTCTAGGTCCAATGACCTCCTCTCATCCATCACAACCACCTTGATAACATGACACTAACCATTCGACACGTCGATAAAATTCGAAGCCAAAACCTGTGCAACTTGGGCACTTAACAGCAACGTCCCAATGCAATCAAATTATATAAAAGATCCACACGAGAGGACCATCCTGCCATTAACAATTACCATCACCTTATCATACTAACAGCCTGGCACATACCGTAAAAAATCAAAACACACGAATCTGATACCAAAGGTCATATCCCCTACCTAACTCCTCTACACAGTGCGATCTCATCTAACCGCTGGTCCACTCGGAATATTTCAAGTCATCTTGCCCAAAAACAAATAACCATTCGAAATTCGACATCAAGTACTCAAAGTGCATTGCCATGACCACGGGGGAAACTGGAAGATACCATGCCACCCGAAACAGAAGGTATACAACCAACACGCTTCAATCCTGCAACACCCAATAACTTACCTTACTCAAATCTAGCTATAAAGCCCAATTAGAACCGAGCCATATATACATATAACCAATAATCACCACTCCTCGCAACACCGAAGGGTAACTCATAGATCACTCCAGAACATGAACAAATCAATCACAATCGGATGGTACCTTTCTCTATAATAGGAACTCCGAGCCAACAATTCCGACTAGGTGTAGAACACGCACCATATTAGCCTGCCAGTGACCCTAAATTAAATTTGATCACCCACAACATATAGACAATTTACCGAAAAGTTCATAATGACAGAATCACGGTACATACTAACATCCGACTAGATCAGCTCGCATCTCCATAGTCCATTACCACACAATATGATGTTTATGAGAACTCTCAGTCTCGAAGTCCAGGAAACGCACGAATTATTATATCTGATCACAACTCCACCGCTCGAATACATAAAACCTCCCAAATACTCATTCATTCCACGGGGAATACCCCTATAATTCTTCCATTCACCAAGCAACCTTGAATATCAACAATCGGTCCAACAATAGGGCGCCACGATACCAATGAAGTACCCTTAACTCAAACACATTGATTTTTCTGAAATATATATCCTCATCAAGTCGCACCAATTAGTGATATCATCTACCTAGTCATCTGAAACTGCCCATGCTGCTTAAGAATTATGACCTTCCTTCTAGAACCGAACCGTGACCTCAAATCTGCAAATCTTAACTCTTCCCAACATACCCCACATGCCATGCCAACCTAGAAAAAAATGCGGGAACTCCATGGCCCCTTCTGAGCAACGAGCAACTACGTACCCAAACCTTTGCCGTAATACCACAAATTTGCAAGCCAGACTCACCACACGCGACCCAAGCATAAAACCGTACCGTCTAAGGCTCGTAACCTACCGAATACTCTCTGAAATATCCCTAAATGTACCACATTAGAAAAAATTACCCTGAAGAGACTTCCTGCGAATCTAAAGCCATTACCTTCACCATCGTGATACTGATATGTACAATCTGTGATGATGTAGAATACCACAAGTCTTGACATCCTCTATCGTAAATCTTAATTACACTTACCTAATAGATAGAATAGGCCTGACCCGTTTGCACACTAACATACTAGGAAAGTGATCCACTCACTTGAAACCACACTGCGCATACTACACCTTTTATAATTTCCACTAAATCATTCGATAGAACCCAATTACCTAAACAAGTACACTACAACCTATATCGAAGAAATTTCCATTACTCGTGACATTCCCAGACCCCGTACCTACAGGTCGTAACTGATTTACCAATATGCCTCGAATTGAAACCAATACCACGCATAATCATGTAATCAACTTATCAATAACGAATTCCCCCACTTGGCTCAAAGCAAAGGATCAAGACAACCAAGACTATGCCCACACATTAACACCGCCACAATGCTATGGTGGGATTCAACTAAATTCCGCATACGCTTATATGACCCAACCATATAACACTCAAATCAATTGCCAGAATCGCATCCACCATCGCAATAGCCACGCCAAATTCCACAAGCGATCTGAACTCCAATTACGACATATATCTTTTACTGGTAGAAGAGAACTCATTACAGTACTACATAGGGACCACACACCCTAGGAAAACCTTAGTCTCAACTGTTATCTCTCCATGCACTTCTGAAGACCAAAACTATCACGCAATCACTACACCTTCCTGCATCTGAACACAACCAACGCCTACCCTCGAGGCATCACAATACATGGTAAAAACCTGAAGCTGATGACAGAACTAACACTGGAGCGGCTGTCACAAAACTCTCGAGCTTCTGGAAGCTCTACCCACACATGACTGACCACATGGATACCCTCACTGGATACCACGTGTCCCAAGAATGCTACTGAACTGAGCTAAACTTCATACTCGGAGAATTGGCATAAAGCCTTTCCTCCCTGAATCATTATAACGGCATCCTCAGATACTGAATATGATACTCCCGTCTACACGAATATGCCAGGACGCTATCAATGAATACAATAACAAGGAGCGCTAATACGGATGGAATACACCGTCAATGAAATACATGAACGTTACTAGGGCAAACGATCAACTCATAAGACATTGCCAGGAACTCATAACCCAACAAAGAAATCAGCTTCACTCCACAACTACACAACATGAGAGGTCTTCCTATATACCCACAACTCAGGCCATATACCAAATCGAGAAAGAAATCAAAACACTCAATAAATCTTACCACATTTCCAGCCAATCCTTTCGACACATTTCACAGCCTAAACACATCTAACTATCAATTCACACCCACCACATAGGCATCTAGTCACCAATTCTCATCAATACGAACACGAACAGACATACAAGTCCCCAATTACATGTTCCCACACAACAAAATCTCAGCAATCAAGCCACATAATGAATCCGGCCTCAAGTCCTCCAGACTGGCCCATTACCAACATGAAAAAATCACATCTCATCCATGGAAGCCATAAGTCATTGATGCACAACTGATACCAAGCGCTCTCGTGGGCGTTCGAATACATGGAAGTAATTCAAGAGTTACGCTCTTGGCTGAATACAATGGATTCGCATGACAAGAATTTTAAAAATGTGAGATTTTTCCTAAGGGTTTCGCAGCCTCTCCAAGATAAGTACAGACGTCTTCATACCGATCGACAAGACTCTACTAAACCTGATCATGACCGTTGAGTCCTATGTAACCTAGGGCTCTGATACCAAGCTGTCACGACCCCAAATCCTAACCGGCCGCGATGGCGCTTATCGTGGAACTAGGCCAGCTAACTACCACGTGTTCACATTTTTCTTTTGAAATTTCAGTTAGGTTTTAAGAAATTCATAATAATATACAAAAAGTTTAATTAATATAATAGGCCAAATTTTATATACAATACTGCCATCCCCAAAACCCGGAGCCAACATGTCACGAGCATCTAATGAAATAAGTCAAAATAAAGTATTAAGATACAAAACTCCGAATCAAAGATAAATACAACAGAAGGGAAAACAGAGATGCTGCGAAAACTGAACATCTACCTCTATATCCCCAAGATCCGGGTACGCTGCGGTATATATATATATATATATATATATATATATATATAAGCTAATGCTCGATCTCTGCTCCTGAATCTGCACATAAAGGTACAGGGAGTAATGTGAGTACACCAACTCAGTAGTAATGGAGATAAATCAAGTCTAAGTATCAAGGAATCACATAAAAATCAATGTCAGTAAGTCACAATATACATAGCCTTTACTTTCCAATAGTACACATATATATACAAAATCACCATGCCTTGGAAATCAACTTCATAAAACTCCTTAAAACACTGCATATTTTAAACAACCTTAAAACAAAGATTTGGTATGCAAAATGAATGTAGTAAAATCATAAGTAGACCCTCAGGAGAAAACATGTTTCATAATTAGCCCCTCGGGCATACATCACAATCCCTCAGCACCTCACAATCACTCAGCACCTCACATTCACTCATGCCTCCCAATCACTCGCCCTCGGTGTGCTCACTAGGGGTGTTTACAGACTCCGGAGGGGCTCCTTCAGCCCAAGTGCTAATATCACTCAGCACCTCACCATCACTCTTGGCCCTCAGCCACACTCGGTGGAACAACTCGAAAAGACCCTCTGGCGAAGTAGTAGAACGGGGTACTCGACCTGAAAACATCATTTTAATGCTCATGTAGTGTAAATCAGGCTGAGTTTCAAATAAAACGGTATGCATAATGATGCTGAGTAAAAACAATCGACTGGTAGTGAGGAAAACATCAGTAAAATACCCTCAAAGGGTCTAAACAGATCGGCACGAGGCCCCAAACACGGCTTATAGCCCAAATATTTCACAAGTGTTTAGAACATAATTTAACATAAGATTTTGAGTAAATATGCAACTCATTAGTCGACGCGGAGAGGACCTAGTCCAATCCAAAAATCCGTACGCGCCACATGTTCGTCATCCGACATGTGCGCCATTCAAAATTCAGTGAGAAAATAATGCAGTCCGGGGTTCCATACCCTCAGGACAAAATTTAAGACCATTACTTACCTCTACCGGGCCGCGACACTAGTCCCCTATGCCTTTTCCCCTCAAATTGGCTTCCGATTACTCCGAATCTAGCCAAAAACCAGTTAACATCATCCATATATACTCATGGTACACAACCCAATCGAAAATCATCAAATTTAAACAAAATCTCAAAATTCGGCCAAATCTGTGACCCGGGCCCACGTCTCGGAATCATAAATTTCTTACATCACTTGAAACCTCGTCCTCCCACGATTCTATACATACCAAAAACACTAAAATCGGACCACAATTTCCCACTCAAATCCTCAAAAGGAAAATAAATTTCCCATGGACCCTTCTTCCCCAACTTAGCTAAATTTCCAGAATTTTTTTGTGGTTTAATCACTTAAGAATTGACATAGAAACGTGTTATGAAGTTGAAATTCTTACCTCAGACGACTTCCCTTGATTTCCCTTAAATCCCCTCTCAAAACCTCTCAAATTCGCATGCAAATATTGAATAAATGAGAACCAAATTCACACATCAGGCCTTTTAAATATTCTGCCCAGCTGAAATAATTCCTTCATTGCGATCACAAACTTCGGCACGCGATCGCGAAGAAAAAACTTGTTGCCCCATCAATTTACCTTACGCGATCGCAGACAACCTTACGCGATCATGATTCACCAAGACTTAAACCCACGCGATCGCAAACCATTCCACGCGATCATGAAGAACAAAGCTCAACTCACCCACGCGCCCCTTTAACTCTACGCGATCGCAAACAAGATTACGCGATCGCACTAACCAAACACTCATACTCATGCAATCGCAAACCAGACCACGTGATCGCGATTAACAAAAATCCTGCCTCACCAATTAACCCAACGCGATCACAAACAACCTCACGTGATCGCGTAAAAGGAAACCAGAACCTTACACCAACAACAATTTGCCCAGATTTCAAGCCAAAAGTTGGTCCGTTAACCATCCGAAACACACCCGAGGCCCTCGGGACATCAATCAAACATACCAACATAACCCATAACATCATTCAAACTTAGTCGAGCCTTCGAAACACCAAAAACAACACGAAAACAGAAAATTTACATCAAATTCAAGCCTAAAAACTTTGAAACTTCTAAAATTCGCCAACTACGCCGAAACCAACCAAAACACCTCCCATTAATCTGAAATTTTGTAGACATATCCAAAATGACATTACGAAACTATTCCATATTCCGAAATTCCATTCCGACCTCGATAGCTTATTTTCCACTGCCGACCGGGAATAGCCAAAAACTAAATTTCGCCAAATCAAGCCTAATTCGACACCAGACATCACAAAAATATTCCGAATTCCGTGGTCGTTTACCAATAAGTCAACTCTCAGTTGACTTTCTCAACTATTAGGCTAGCTTGAGAGACTAATTGCCTCAATGCTCACCGTGACCACTCTGAACATGAACCAACCGACCCGACACACATAAATGAAACTGAAACGGGGGAATCAGGCTAAACTCTTGGAACGGCCGTCCGGGTCATTACACTAAATCCCCTAGTCGCATTTTATTGCCAACATAGGGTACAACATTCCCTAGTAGCATTTCAGAGTTCCATGAGCCTCATCTTATTTCCAACACAGGGTACTACATCCCTGGTTGTATTTCTCATTGCTATCATAGGGTGTTTCCTAGTAGCAATTCAGAGAGCCACGAACCTCATCTTATTTCCAAACACAGGGTACTACATCCCCTGGTTGCATTTTACCGTCAACATAGGGTACGACATTCCCTAGTAGCATCCCAGAGAGCCACGAGCCTCATCTTATCGTCAACACAGGGTACTAATTCCCCGGTTGCCTTCATTCTTGTTAACACTAGGTACAACATCCCCTATTATATATATATATATATATATATATATATATATATAAACGGGGATGCCTTTTTCAATTTTTTATTCTCCAATAGCAAAGATAGTTTAATGTGTAGTCAATAACTCACAAAAATTTCCTAGTGCAAACTAGGGCAGAAAATTTTTGTTCGTTTTGTTTGTTTGTGATAGCTTGTAGGTTTTTCTTCAAAGCAACTATTGGATGTGCAAAATGGAATGTTTGTTCTTGATACCAGCCGCAACCATCTTTGTCATAATGTATGCGGAGACAGAGAATTTAAAGATCCATCCTTCTATCATCTGACCAAGAAACAAGCCTCCGAGAATATTTCATAGTTTGTTGCATCGAGAGCATCAAGTTTCAGAGTCAATCGGAGAAGCAAGTCAAGAATCAAGACTAGGATGCAGAAGGCATTTAGATAGGAATTTTGTAACTCTTAGATTTCAAGAGTATGTAATTTTCTTTTCATTAGATGTAATAGTCAGAACTGCGGATCGGAACCTTGACAGAACTTCAGTCGGTTCTCCCTGTAAGCATGCTCCCTCACTCTTCTTCCACTTGAACTACACGTGATCCGATTCCCTTTTAACCCGGGATATGTAGGATGCCTAAAACTGAGGCTCAATTGCATCTTTTTCTTTTCAAATAATAGTAAGGTCAAAAATTAGTCACCGTGTTCATTTTCTTTGCCTGAAAACTCTTCATGTTTCCAAGCAAAGAGGGGCATGCTGTGAACAACTAATTTTTTTACCAAACCCAAATTCTATATTATTTTGGAGTAAATATTTCTTTTAGGTCTAATCTTAATGTTTTAAATTTTTTATCGTACTCTTAATAGGTTTTATTTAAGAAAAATTAAAAACTACAAAAATATTCACAATCTTAGAATATTTTCACTACCCCAAATCCTAACCAGCCGTGATGGCGCCTATCATAGAACTAGGCTAGCCGACTACCGCATGTTCACAAGTTTCTTTTTGAAATCCCATTTAAGTTTCAATCATTTCATAAAATATACAGAAAATTTATTAATACAATAGGACAATTTCTATACAGTACTGCCATCCCCATAATCCGGAGCCAACATGTCATTAGCATCTAGTGAAATAAGCCAAAAAAAACTATTATAATACAAAACTCCGAATCAACAGGAAGGGAAAACAGAGATGATGTGAACACTGAATAACTACATCTATATACCACGACCTGACTCCGCTGCGAAATAAAGGCTAATGCTCGATATTTGCTCCTGAATCTGCACACATAGGTGCAAGGAAAAATGTGAGTATGCCAACTCAGTAGCCTTACTTTCCAATAGTGTAACATAGATATAAAAATCACCATGTCTTAAAAATCAACTTCATAAAAAGTCCTTTAAAGAATGCACATTTTTAACAACTTTAAAACAAAGGATTTGGTATGCAATGAATGTAAGAAAATCATAGTAGCCCCTCGGGCAAAACATGTTTCATAATCAGCCCCTCGGGCATGCCTCACAATTTCTCAGCACCTCACAGTAACTCATGCCTCCCAATCACTCATCACTCGCTTGGTGCGCTCACTAGGGGTGTGTATAGACTCCGGAGGGGCTCATTCAGCCCAAGCTCTAATATCACTCAGCACCTCACCATCACTTTTGGCCCTCGGCCACACTTGGTGGAACCACTCGAAAAGCCCCTCGGGCGAATTAGTATAACAGGGTACTCGACCCGAAACATCATTTTAATGCTCATGTAGTGTAAATCATGCTGAGTTTCAGTTAAAACAGTATGCACAATGATGTTGAGTAAAATCATCAACAAGTGATGAGGAAAACAATAGTAAAAAGCCCTCAAAGGGTCTAAAGAGATCGGTACGAGTCCCCAAACACGGCTTATAGCCCAAATATTTCACAAATGTTTAGAACATAATTTTAACATAAAGTTTTGAGTAAATATGCAAGTCATTATTCGCCGCGGAGAGGACCTAGTCCAATCCAAAAATCAGTACGCGCCGCATACTCGTCGTCCGAGCAGGCTGCACAGGGTATGCAGTCTAGGGTTCCATGCGCTCAGGACAAGATTTATAACCATTACTTACCTCTATCGGGCCACAACACTAGTCCCTATGACTTTTCCCCTCAAATTGGCTCTCAATTTCTCCGAATCTATACAAAGAAGTTAACATTATCAATATATACTCAAGGAACACAACCCAATCGAAAATTATCAATTTCATCAAAAATCTCGAAATTCAGCCAAACCCGAGCATGGGGTCCACATCTACAAATTTGATAATTCTTAAATCATTAGAAACTTTGTCCTCCCATGATTCTATACATACCAAGAACACTAAAATTGGACCACAATTGCCTACTCAAATCCTCAAAAGAAAAATAAATTTCTCATGCACCCTTCTTCCCCAACTTGGTTAAATTTCAAGAATTTTTGTGGTTTAATCACTTAGGAATTGACATAGAAACGTGTTATGAAGTTGAAATTCTTACCTCCAAATGATTTCCCTTCAAATCCTCTCAAAAGCTTCTCAATTCGCATGCAACAGTGGAGGAAAATAAGCCATATTCGCACCCTAGCCCTTTTAAAACATTCTGCCCAGCTATATTAATTCCTTCTTCGCGAACGCATCACTAGGACCACGTTTCACATAGAAAAATTCCCAACAGGCCTACAATTTACACCACGGGAACACGACCTCGAGCAAGCGAACGCGAAGCACTACCTCCCAATGCCTTCGAGAACGCGTCCTTGACACGCGAACGCATAGGCGAAAAACCCCTGGGGGTCCCCAACCCCCCACTCTTCTTCGCGAACGCGTGCCCTTGAATGCGAACGCGTTGAAAAAAAACTCAGCTCCCCCAAACAACTTTTCGCGAATGCGGCCTCCCACCCGCGAACGCGATGAACAAAATTCTCTGCAACAAAAACCAGAAAAATTTGCCAAGTTCCAAACTTAAAATCGATCTGTTAACCATCCGAAAAATACCCGAGGCCCTCGGGGATCTCAACCAAACATACCAACATATCCTATAACATCATTCAAACTTAGTCGAACCTTTGAAACACCAAAAACAACACGAAAACACCAAATTTACATCAAATTCAAGCCTAAGAACTTTTAAACTTCTAAATTTCGCCAACTATGCCGAAACCAACCAAAACACCTCCGATTGACCTGATATTTTGCAAACATATCCAAAATGACATTATGAACCAGCTGCAACATCCGGAATTCCATTCCGACCCCGATAGCATATTTTCCACTGTCGATCGGAAATCGTCAAAAACTAACTTTCGCCAATTCAAGCCTAATTTTACACTGGGCATCACAAAAATATTCTGAACACACTTCTAAGTCCCAAATCACCTAACGAAGCTTTCCTAGCCATAAAATATGCATTTCTAGGTCGCTTACCAATAAGTCAACTCTCAGTTGACTTTCTCAACTATTAGGCTACTTTAAAAGGCTAAATGCCTAAACTATCACCATAACCACTCCGGACCCAAACCAACTGATACAACACATCAAAAATAGGAGAGCGATATATAACAAATGCAGAAATAGGGGAAACAGGGTAAAGATCACAGAACGAACAAGCAGGTCGTTACATCCTCCCCCTCTTAAACAAACGTTCATCTTAGAACGGGTCTAGAAACATACCTGGAGTCTCAAATAAGTGAGGATATCTGTCCCGTATCTCCCGCTCGGTCTCCCAGGTGGCATCTTCCATCGGCTTCCCACTCCACTGAACGTTCACTGAAAGTATATCCTTAGACCTCAGCTTCATGACCTGTCGACCCAAAATAGCCACTGGCTCTACCTCATATGACATATCACCCTCAAGCTGAACCGTGCTGAAATCCAAAACATGAGAAGGGTCACCAACATACTTACAGATCATCGAAACATGGAATACTGGATGAATACTCGATAAACTAGGAGGCATAGCAAGCCTCTAAGGACCTCCCCAACCCTCTGAAGTACCACAAATGGCCCAATGAACTTGGGACTCAGATTCCCTCTCTTCCCGAATCTCATAACACCCTTCATGGGTGACACCTTCAGCAACACCTTATCCCCAACAATGAAAGACACATCTCGGACCTTCCGGTCCGCATCACTCTTTTGCCTAAACTGCGCCGTGCGAAGCCGCTCCTGATTCAACTTTGCCTTACTCAAAGTTTCCTGAACCAAGTCTGTGCCCAATAGCCTGGTCTCGCTCGGCTCAAACCAACCAACCGGAGACCTACACCTCCTACCATACAAAGCCTCCTACGGAGCCATCTGAATACTCCACTGATAGCTGTTATTTATATGCAAACTCTACTAGTGGCAGAAACTGATCCTATGAACCATCAAAGTCAATCACACAAGGACGCAACATATTCTCCAAAATCTGAATGGTGCACTCCGACTGCCCGTCGGTCTAAGGATGAAACGTTGTGCTCAACTCGACCTGAGTACCCAACACTCTCTGCACGGCTCTCCAAAACTGAGATGTGAACTGAGTGCCTCTGTTGGAAATGATGGAAACTGGAACCCCATGCAATTGTACAATCTCCCTGATATAAATCTAAGCTAATCTCTCCGATAAATACGTAGTACCAACAGGAATGAAGTGCGCGGACTTGGTCAGCCGATCCACAATAACCCATATAGCATCAAACCTCCTCGAAGTCCATGGGAGTCCAACTACGAAGTCCATGGTGATCCGCTCGCACTTCCACTCCGGAATATCAAACCTCTGAAGCAACCCACTACGTCTGTGGGGCTTATACTTGACATGCTGACAGTTGAGACATCGACCCACATACTCCACAACTCTTCTTCATTCTCCTCCACCAATAATGCTTCCTTAAATCATGGTACATCTTCGCGGCACCCAGATGGATGGAATACCGCGAACTATGAGTCTCTACTAGAATTAAATCTCAAAGCCCATCTACATTGGGCACGTAAATCTGGACCTCCATCCTCATGACCGCATCATCACCAATAACCACATCCCTGGCATCACCGCGACGGACCCTGTCCTTAAGAATAATCAAATGTGGATCATCATACTAGCGTGCTCTAATCTGATCGTAAAGAGAGGATATGGAGGCTACACAAGCCAACAACCGCGGGGGCTCTGATAGATCTAATCTCACCAAATGACCTGCTAAGGCATGAACCTCAAGAACGAATGGCCGCTCTGCTACTGGAAGGTAAGCTAAACTCCCCAAATTCTCTGCTCTGCGACTCAAGGTATCAGTCACTACATTGGCCTTCCCCGGATGATATAAGATAGTGAATTCATAATCCTTGAGGAGCTCTAATAGTCTCCTCTGACACAAATTCAAGTCGTTCTGCCTCAGCAGATACTGCAAACTGCGATGATCAGTGAAAATCTCGCACTGCACTACATAGAAATAATGCCGCCATATCTTCAAAGCATGAACAATGGAAGCTAACTCAAGATCGTGCACTGGATAATTCTTCTCATGCATATTCAACTGTCTGGACGGATAGGCAATCACCCTACCATCCTACATCAGTATTGCTCCCTAGACAACTCGAGAAGCATCACAATAAATTGTGTAAGAATCCGAACCAGCAGGCAAAACTAGTACTAGAGTTGTAGTCAATCCTGACTTGAGCTTTTGAAATCTCTCCTCACACTGATCAGACCATCTGAATAGAGCACCCTTCTGGGTCAATCTGGTCAACGGCGAAGCAATCGAAGTGAATCCCTCCACAAAGCGACGGTGATACCCCACCAAACCAAGGAAACTTCTAATCTCCGTAGCTGAGGACGGTCTGGGCCAACTCTGCACCGCCTCTATCTTCTTTGGATCAACCTGAATCCCCTCATTGGACGCAATGTGCCCCAAGAAAGCTATCGAACCAAGCCAAAACTCACACTTGGAGAATTTTGCATAAAGCTTCTCCTCCCTCAGCCTCTACTACACAACTCTCAAATGCTGACAATGCTCTTCCTGGCTACGAGAATAAAACAGGATGTCATCTATGAACACAATGACGAAGGAATCAAGATAAGGCTGAAACACGTTGTTCATCAATTACATGAACGGAACTGGGGCATTGGTCAGCCTAAATGACATAACCAAGAACTCATAATAACCATACCTGGTCCTAAAAGTTGTCTTCGGAATATCAGAATCCCGGATCCTCAACTGATGATACCCAGATCCCAAATCAATCTTGGAAAATACTCTGGCTCCCTGAAGCTGGTCAAACAAATCATCAATGCGGGGCAAGGGATACCCGTTCTTCACCGTAACCCTATTCAACTGCCGATAGTCAATAAACATACGCATGAACCCATCCTTCTTCTTTACGAACAACACCGGTGCACCCCAAGGTGACACACTAGGTCGAATGAACCCCTTATCCAAGACCTCCTGAAGCTGCTCCTTCAATTCCTTTAGCTCCGGCGGTGCCATACGATATGGTGAAAAATAAATAGGCTGAGTGCCTGGCACCAGGCCAATACCTAAATCAATATCCCTGTCAGGTGGCATGCCTGGAAGGTCTGCAGGAAACACATCCGAAAAGTCACGGACCACAGGAATTGAATCAATAGCGGGAGTCTCACCACCGACATCCCTCACGAAGGCCAAATAAGATAAACACCCTTTCTCAACCATGCGTCGAGCCTTGAGGTAAGAAATCACCATGCTAGGCATATACTCGGAAGAACCTCTCCGCTCAACCCTCGGACACACCGGTATAGCTAAGGTCACGGTCTTAGCGTGGCAATTGAGAACAACATCGCACGGAGATAACCAATCCATGCCCAATATCACGTCAAAATCGACCATGTTGAGTAACAATAGGTCCACTCGGGTCTCCAGACCCCCAATAGATATAGTGCACGACCGATACACATGGTCCACAACAACAGTATCGCCCACCCAAGTTGAGACATGAACAAAAGTGACTAGAGACTCACGAGGCACATTTAGAAAATCAGCAAAATATGAAGAAACATAAGAATATGTGGAACCAGGGTCAAATAAAGCCAAGGCATCACGGCAACAGACATAAACAATACCTACAATCACGGCATCTGAGTCCATAGCATCCGACCTGGCTGGAAATGCATACATACGAGCCTGAAATCCCCCTACTCGAACTCCCCCTCTAGGGCGGCCTCTGGTTGACTGACCACCACCCCTGGCTGCCTGGGCAGGTGGTGAAGTGACTGGAGCTGAAGTCGAGGGTTGGCCCCTCTGCTGAGAAGATCCACCGGAACGGCGGGGACACTGCCTCCACCCGTGCCCGAACTCTCTACACTCAAAGCAACTACCTCGAGCTGGAGGCGAGGACTGATAGAAACCCCTAGGAATCGTACGGCCGCTGGAAGATTCCTGCATAGAAGAACCCTGAACTGGAGGTGCTCGAGCTGCACTCTAATCTAGGAGGGTACCAAATGAAGTACGGCCTGACTAAGAAACACGGGGACCCTGCCCCGAAGACGCACCACTATATGCTAAGAGGCCTAACTGAGGAGGCCTGAATTAACGGCCCTTACCCTACTAAAACTGTCCCCTGAAGGGAGCACCAACGGAATTGCCCGAACCACGAGGCCTCTTGGCCTCTCTCTCCTCTCGCTCCTGGCAGCGAACAAACTCAATATCTCGAGCTATGTTAACAACCTGCTCGAATGAAGCACCCGGTACTCTCTCCTGAGTCATAAACAACCGAAGTTGATAAGAAAGACCATCTACAAACCTCCTCACCCTCTCCCTATCAGTAGGGATAATCTCTGAAGCATGCCTATCCAACTCAGAAAATCTCATCTCGTACTGAGTGAGTGATAACTCTCCCTGGCGCAGCTTCTCAAACAGCCTACGATGCTCCTCTCTGTGGGACTGAGCAACATACTTCTCCAAAAAGATCGTGGAGAACTGCTGCCAGGTAAGAGGGGCTGAACCAACCGGTCTACGCCTCTCGAAAGACTCCCACCAGGTAAAGTCAGCACCCGCAAACTGAAATGTAACAAACGAGACCCCACTGGTCTCCAGAATACCCACGATGCGCGGTATCCTCTGGCACTGATCTAGAAATACCTATGCATCATCGCCCTCTGTACCGATGAAAGTCGGAGGCTAAAGTCTGCTGAATCTCTCCAACCTGCGCTGCTCGTCCTCAGGAATAACAGGGAGCACATAATCCAAAACCGGAGCAGCTGGCTGAGTTGGGGCTGCTCCCGGTGCCTGAATACCCTGTGCAGCCTGCTCACGTGCCTGGGCAGCTGGAGTTTGATTGCCTCCCCCGGCCTGAGCTGTGGTGGCAGTGGAAGACATGGCGACTGCCTGAGCCAAGCTGATGCACACTGTCAATATCTGAGACAGGGTCTCCCGAAGACCCAGAATAACAATAGGCACTGCTGGTGCCTGAGCCTGTCCCGCAGGGACACTATCGGCGGGAACCTGATCATGATCGATAGGGGGATCCTAATGTACTGCCCCGGCTGCTGCACGTGCTGGCCCCTACCTCTACCACGGCCTCGACCGCGGCCTCGACCTCTCGCTGGTCTAGCCGGTGACTGGGTGCTCTGATTGGTATGGCGTGTCCTCACCATCCGTGAGAGAATGAAACAACGTAAGTTCTGATTTCAACAATCAATAGGTCAGCACGAAAGAGTTCAAGAAAGATAGAAATGTTTCCTAAAAGTTCGGCAACCTCTCGAAGATAAGTACAAACATCTCCGTACTGATCCGAAAGACTCTATTAAACTTGCTCATGACCATTGAGTACCATGTAACCTAGGGCTCTAATACCAAACTTTCACGACCCCAAATCCTAACCGGCTGTGATGGCGCCTATCGTAGCGTACCGCATGTTCATAAATTTCTTTTGTAAATCCCATTTAAGTTTCAAGCATTTCATAAAAATATACAGAAAATTTCTTAATATATTAGGCCAATTTTTATACAGTACTGCCATCTCCAAAACCCAGAGCCAACATGTCATGAGCATCTAGTGAAATAAGCCAAAATAAACTATTATAATACAAAAATCTTAATCAAAGCTAAATACAACATAAAGAGAAAACAGAGATGCTGCGAACGCTGAACAACTAGCTCTATATCCCAAGATCCGGCTCCAGTGCGAAATAAAGGATAATGCTCAATATCTGCTCCTGAATCTTCACACAGAGGTGCAGGGAGAAATGTGAGTATGCCAACTCAGTAGTAATGAAAATAAATCAAGTCTAAGTAGAAAGGAAACATATAAAACTTAATGCCATAAAGTCACAATATACACAACCTTACTTTCCAATAGTATAACATAGATATACAAAATCATCATGTCTTAAAAATCAGCTTCATAAAAAGTCCTTTAAAAAACGCACGTTTTTAACTACTTTAAAACAAAGGATTTTGTATGCAATGAATGTAGGAAAATCATAGTAGCTCCTTGGGCAAAACATGTTTCATAATCAGCCCCTCCGGCATGCCTCACAATCCTTCAGCACCTCACAGTCACTCAGCACCCCACAGTCACTCATGCCTCACATTCACTCGTCACTCGCACTCGGTGCGCTCACTGGGGGTGTGTACAGACTCCGGAGGGGCTCCTTCTCCCAAGCGCTAATATCAGTCAGCACCTCACCATCACTTTTGGCCCTCGGCCACACTCGGTGGAACTACTCGAAAAACCCCCTGGGCAAATTAGTAGAACAGGTTACTCGACCCGAAACGTCATTTTAATGCTCATGTAGTATAAATCAGGCAAAGTTTCAATTAAAACAGTATGCACAATGATGCTGAGTAAAATCATCAACAATTGGTGAGGGAAACAGTAGTAAAAAGCCCTCAAAAGGTCTGAACAGATCGGCATGAGGCCCCAAACACGGGTTATAGCCCAAATATTAGTCGTCGCAGAGAGGACCTAGTCCAATCCAAAAATCACTATGCGCCACATACTTGTCATCTCAAATTTTCCCATTCCAAATTCAATAAGAAAATAATGCAGTCTGGGGTTCCATACTCCCAGTACAAGATTTATAACCATTACTTACCTCTACCTGGCCACAACACTAGTCCGCTATTCCTTTTCCCCTCAAATTGGATCCCGATTGCTCCGAATCTAGACAAAACCAATTCACATTATCAATATATACTCAAGGAACACAACCCAATCAAAAATTATCAATTTAATCAAAAATCTTGAAATTCGGCCAAACCCGAGCCCCGGACCCACATGTCGGAATTTGATATTTTTCACATCATTAGAAACCTTGTTCTCCCGCGATTCTATGCATACCAAGAACACTAAAATAGGACCACAATTGGAAACTCAAATCCTCAAAAGAAAAATAAATTTCTCATGCATCCTTCTTCCCCAACTTGGTTAAATTTCTTGAATTCTTGTGGTTTAATCACTTAGGAATTGACATAGACACGTGTTATGAAGTTGAAATTCTTACCTCCAAATGATTTCCCTTCAAATCCCTCTCAAAATCTTCTCAATTCGCATGCAACAATGGAGGAAAATAAGCCAAATTCGGACCCCAGCCCTTTTTAAACAATCTGCCTAGCTATATTAATTCCTTCTTCGCGAACGCGTCACTAGGACCGCGTTCACATAGAACAATTTGCAATATGCTTATAATTTACACCACGGGAACACACCCTCGAGCCCGCGAATGCGAAGCACTACCTCCCCAGGCCTTCATGAACGCGTCCCTGACACGCGAACACATAGGCCACAAACCCTTGGGGGTCCCCAACCCCCCACTCTTCATCGCGAATGCGTGCCCTTGAACGCGAACACGTTGAAAAAAAACTCAGCTCCCCCAAATAAATCTTGGTGAACGCGGCCTCCCACCTGCGAACGCGATGGACAAAAGTCTCTACAACAAAAACAAGAAAAATCTGCCAAGTTCCACACTCAAAATCGATCCGTTAACCATCTGAAACACACCCGAGGCCCTCGGGACCTCAACCATATATACCAACACATCCCGTAACATCATTCAAACTTAGTCGAGCCTTTGAAACACCAAAAACAACACGAAAATACAAAATTTACATCAAACTCAAGCCTAAGAACTTTGAAACTTCTAAATTTCGCCAACTACACCGAAACTAACCAAAACACCTCCGATTGACCTGAAATTTTGCAGACATATCCAAAATGACATTACGAACCTGTTCCAACTTCCGGAATTCCATTCCAACCCTGATAGCCTATTTTCCACTACCGTTCGGAAATCGCCAAAAGTTAACTTTCGCCAATTCAAGCCTAATTCTACACTGGGCATCACAAAAATATTATGAACACACTCCTAAGTCCCAAACCACCTAACGAAGTTGTCCGAGCCATAAAATCTGTGTTCCGAGGTCTCTTACCAATAAGTCAACTCACAGTTGACTTTATCAACAATTAGGCTACTTTAAAAGGCCAAATGCCTAAACTCTCACCATAACCACTCCAGACCCAAACCAACTGATCCAACACATCAAAAACAGGATACCGATATATAACAAATGCAGAAATAGGGGAAACGGGGTAAATCTCACGGAACGACCGGCCGGGTCGTTACAAATATAAGATTTGTTCCTATGTTTAGATAGAATAACATATATATATATATATATACTACTAATAAACTAAAAATAATATATAATAATAATAATAACACCCAACTTCCCCAGTTTCCCACTTCACTCATGCCTCACCCACCACTCCTTCACATCTTTTCTCGACTTCCCCACTTCACTCATGCCTCACCCCCACTCTTTCATATCCCTTCTCCACTTCCCCCACTCATCTCACCATTAACTCACATATCTATAAATAATATACAAACCTTACACAAAAAGGAGGACACACACGAAACATAGCGAGAAAACATGCACGAACTACTAGCTGAAGGAATAGCAGAAGCTAGAATTAAAGTTGGGGAATTAGAAAACATAGAAGGGGAATTGAACAAAAATCGGGGGAAAAAATTGTGCCGCAAAATTGGTTACAGTTTTCCTATTATATGAAGCTAAACTTTCTGGGCATGAACATTATGGGCAAAGGCATAAAGCCATCTTTGAGCTTCCCTGACGAGCAAAAGGCTCGAAGAACTGAACAATGTGTCAAGGGTCAACGAAAGTTACTCAGTTGAAAGTTGTTATGGAAGCAAGGTTGTTTGCACCACAAACACAAATGGTGATAGGCACAAAATAGTCAGGTTTTGATGTTGAGAAAGAAGATCTCCAGAAAGTAATGACAAAATCTCCCGGCAATTTGTACGACCATCGAGGGAGTCAATGTTTCTAGTGTAATGGACGCAAGGTCAAGTCTCTTAAGAAATAAAGGCCACAAACTGACCACCATTTTAAAGCTAACAACTTATTCTTTGTTCAGAACAGGAACATAACAATTTTAGGAAACAGTTCGTGAAAAGACGAACACCACCAAGTGAAGTTCTCAAATCCTTAATTTTCTTCTAATATACATGTAATCATGTTATTCTTAGTTTCATTATAGGGAATCGATACCCTATCTTCAACACAGGGTACTACATCCCCTGGTTGCGTTATTTTTCTTCCTACATAGGGTAATACATTCCCTAGTTGAATCTTAAAGAGCCAAAAGCCTCATTTTATTATCAACACAGGGTACTACATGCCTGGTTGCGTTATTTTTCTTCCTATATAGGGTACTACACTCACTAGTAGAATCTTAAAGAGCCAAAAGCCTTATCTTATTATCAAAACAGGGTGCTACATCCCTTGGTTGTGTTATTTTTCATCCTATATAGGGTACTACATTCCCTAGTAGAATCTTAAAAAGCCAAAAGCCTCATCTTATTATCAACACAAGGTACTACATCCCCTGGTTGCATTATTTTTCTTCCTATATAGGGTACTACATTCCCTAGTAGAATCTCAAAGAGCCAAAAGCCTCGTCTTATTATAACCACAGGGTACTACATCCCCTGGTTGCGCTATTTTTCTTCCTATATAGGGTACTACATTCCCTAGTAGAATATTAAAGAGTCAAAAGCCTCATCTTATTATCAACACAGGGTACTACATCCCCTTGTTGCATTATTTTCTTCCTACATAGGGTACTACATTACCTAGTAGAATCTTAAAGAGCCAAAAGCATCATCTTATTGTCAACACAAGGTACTACATCCCCTAGTTGCATTTTATTTCCAACATAGGGTACGAAATTCCCTAGTAGCATTTTAGAGTGACATAAGCCTCATCTTATTTCCAACATAGGGTACTACATCCCTGGTTGTATTTCTCATTGCTATCGTAGGGTACGACATTTCCTAGTAGCATTTTAGAGAGCCACGAGCCTCATCTTATTTCCAAACACATGGTACTACATCCCCTGGTTGCATTTTATTGTCAACATAGGGTACGACATTCCCTATTATCATCCTAGAGAGCCACGAGCCTCATCTTATCGTCAACACAGGGTACTAATTCCCCGGTTGCTTTCATTCTTGTTAACACTAGGTACAACATCCCCTATTATATATATATATATATAAACGGGGATGCCTTTTTCAATTTTTTATTCTCCAATAGCAAAGATAGTTTAATGTGTAGTCAATAACTCACAAAAATTTCCTAGTGCAAACTGGGGAAGAAAATTTTTGTTCGTTTTGTTTGTTTGTGATAGCTTGTAGGTTTTTCTTCAAAGCACATACTGGATGTGCAAACTGGAATGTTTGGTATTGATACCATCCGCAACCAGCTTTGACATAATGTATGCGGAGACAGAGAATGTCAAGATCCATCCTTCCATCATTTGATCATGAAACAAGCCTGCGAGAATATTTCATAGTCTTTTGCATCGAGAGCATCAAGTTTCAGAGTCAATGGGAGCAAGTCAAGAATCAAGACTAGGCTCCATAAGGCATTTAGATAGGAATTTTGTAACTCTTAGATTTCAAGATTATGTAATTTTCTTTTCATTTGATGTAATAGTTAGAACTGCAGATCGGAACCTCGACGGATCTTCAGTGGGCTTTCCCTCTAAGCATGCTCCCTCACTCTTCTTCCACTTGAACTACATGTGACCTGATTCCCTTATAACTCGGGATATGTAGGCTGCCTAAAACCGAGGCTTAATTGCATCTTTTTCTTTTCAAATAATAGTAAGGTAAAAAATTAGTCACCGTGTTCATTTTCATTGCCTGAAAACTCTTCATGTTTCCAAGCAAAGAGGGGCATGCTGTGAACAACTAATTTTTGACCACACCCAAATTCTATATTATAATGGTATAAATATTTCTTTTAGGTCTAATCTTAATATTTTAAATTTTTTGTCTTGTTCTTAATAGGTTTTATTTAAGAAAATTAAAAACTACAAAAATATTCACAATATTAGAATATAAGATTTGTTCCTATGTTTAAATAGAAGAAGATATATATATATATATATATATATATATATATTCTAATTTAAATCTTAGTTATAATAGTATTCTTTTTTAGTATAATTTAAACTATAGTGTAAATATTGGGTATTCTTATTTATATAGTTTTCTTTAAATAATAATAACACCCAACTTTCCCACTTTCCCACTTCACCCATGCTTCACCCCCACTCCTTCACACCCCTTCTCCACTTCCCCACTCATCTCACCATTAACTCACATATCTATAAATAATACACAAACCTTGCACAAAAAGGAGGACACACACGAAACATCGCAAGAAAACTGGCACGAACTACTAGCTGAAGGAATGAGAAAATATAGAAGGGGAATTGAACAAAAATCGGGGGAAACAATTGAGAGGAAGATCGGACGAGATAAAAGGGAGGTTGAAAAACGACTAAGAAAGAAAAGAATGGGGAAAGAAGAGCGGGGGATTTGGGAAATGGATTAGAAGTGAAGGGAACATAACAAATAAAAAAAACGAGAGAAAAGGGGCGAAGAATTAAAAAAAAAAACAACTCCTTCTTGCTTTTCAAGAAAAACACAGCAGCTTCTCACCATTTAAAGCTCTCTCTGAAACCTCATAAAAACGAGCCCAATCTTCATTTTCTGTTGTTCGCCTGAGCTCCGATCTTAAAATACTTGGCTTCCCGATCTGGCCGGATTTTACATTTTTCGGCGACTTTCATTAAACCGATAGAGTTTCGTTTGAGTTGAGTTTTGCTGGTTCGAGGTTTGGATCAATAGCTTGCTTGTTTCGGCTTGCTGTTTTTTTTTTCGAGATCCTATTTCACTGTTCATGGTGGAAAATATGCAGCAATTAAGGTCCAAATTCTTTTCCTATCTATTGTTCCCTTTTAATCTTATATGTATATGAGTTTTGTTTGGCATGTTTTTATGAATAATCTGAATTTTTGTTTTGCACGACTGAAATAGATGCATTTGTGAATTTAGTTGTCTAGAATGAATAAGACAATTTGTTATTGTTTGAGCAAATATGGGTATTTAATAAAGTAAGCTGAGTACCTTTATCTTACTAGATTAGCTTTTGTTCGAGCTTAACTAGTTTGCAAAGTTGGAAATTAAAAATTGAAGGTGATGTAAATTGTTCATGAATTAGCTTGTTCCTCTTGTCCTGAAAGTAGCTCATGTGAATTCACTCTATGTAAATTTTTTCATTGATGTGAATATGAATATGTGAATTCATATTCGTGAACCTGTGAAATACATCCCAAGAGAAAAATGATTAAAAAAAGTGGTGTGTATAACAAGTGAAATACTTGGCCTATCCATTAATAAGAATTGGAACAGTAAGCTACGTGATAAGCCACGATAATCGGGCAGTTCAAACTTTTTTTTTAAATCCTAATGAAATAATGATTCAAGAACATCGTGGTTTGCGTGGTGCGATTAATAAATCATTGTGATTATGGGTACAGTTCCTGTAACATAGTCGTGATACATAAGTCCCATTCAGGCACACATTTATGTGACCCGGCCATAACTTCAAATAATAATAAAAATGTTATTAATTGTGTACACGTTCGTGTGACACAAATACAATTTCAAATGAACATTCGGAAAAATGCTCGTAGACGGGATTTTTAAAATAACTATCATGATTGCGTACATGTTCGCGTGACGTGATCTCGATTTTAAATAAATCAAAGGTACGCATTCGCACGACTTAGATTATTTTTCTTAAATAAATCAATGTCATGAATTGTGTACACGTACACGTGACATGATTTTTGACGCATCAAAACTAAACGGGTATACGCATACGTAACCCGTCCTAAGATAATTCTTTAAATATAGATAGTTGAATAATTATGAGCGGTAAAATGCAAATGCACATAGGTATTAAAATCAGTAATTAAACAATTTAGGCCAAGTTTAATCATTAAGCGCCCGTGCTTGAACCACGAAACTCGGGAGTGCCTAACACCTTTTCCCGGGTTAACATAATTCCTTACCCGGATTTCTGGTTCGCAGACAATTTAAACAGAGTCAAAATTCCTCAGTTTTGGGATTTCTAATAAATAAACGGTGTCTCGGAACATCGTCAAAAATACGGGTGGCGACTCTGAATAAAAATAAATCCCAAAAATCGAAATGTCACTTAAATTGGAAAAACTCCCTTATTACCCTTACCCCGGTGAAAAAGGAGGTGTGACACCAACGGAGGAAAAATTGGGTCGTTGTAACGACCCGACCGTTCGTTCCATGAGATTTACCTTGTTTCCCCTATTTCTGCATTTGTTATGTATTGCTTTCTTATTTTTGATGTGTTGGATCAGTTGGTTTGAGTCCGGAGTGGTTATATGAGAGTTCAGGCATTTAGCCTTTTAAAGTCGCCTAATAGTACAAAAAGTCAACTGAGAGTTGACTTATTGGTATGGCTCGAATAGCTTCGTTAGGTTATTTGGGACTTAAGAGTGTATCTGGATTATTTTTGTGATGTCCAGTGTAGAATTAGGATTGAATTGGCGAAAGTTAGTTTTTGACGATATCCTGTCGGTAGTGGAAATTAGGCTATCGAGGTCGGAATGGAATTTCGGAAGTTGGAACAGGCTCGTAATGTCATTTTGGATGTCTGCAAGATTTCAGATTAATCGGAGGTGTTTTGGTTGGTTTCGGTGTAGTTGGCGAATTTTTGAAGTTTCAAAATTCTTAGGCTTGAATGTGATGTAAATTTGGTGTTTTCGTGTTGTTTTTGGTCTTCCAAAGGCTCGACTAAGTTTGAATGATGTTATGGTATATGTTGGCATGTTTGATTGGGGCATCGAGGGGCTCGGGATTGATTCGGATGGTTGACGGGAAGTTTGAATGGATTTTTGGAACAATCTACTGTGCTGCTGCGGGGGTTTTCGCACCTGCGATCACGCAGGTGCGGAAGGGGCAGTCGCAGGCGCGAGATTTGGCAGAGCAAGGAGAGGTCTGCAGGTGCGAGGGGTTTGTCACACCTGCAATGTCGCTGGTGCGGAAGGTGCATCGCACCTGCGATGTCGCAGGTGCGGAGAAATGATCGCAGACGTGTGTTTGGTCGTTAAGTTAGTTTTTCCCAGGCGCGCACTTGAGGTTGCAGGTGCGGCCCATATTCCGCAGGCATAGAAATGACTGGGCAGAATAGTATAAAAGGACCCCCCTCCGCGAAACTTATTGAATTTTCATCAAATTTGCATGCGGGGGAGTCCATTAAAGAGGGTTTTGATTGGATATTTCCCGATTCATCATCTAAGGTGAGTTCTTTGATTTGTTATTCCCGTTCCAATGCTATTTTTATTGAGATTAGGCTTGAAATTTAAAGGTTTTGGGTAAGAAAAGTTGGAAAAATGGGAGGAAAGGAATTGGTATTTCTTTTGAAGTTTTGGAATGGAAATTGTGGTCTGATTTTAGTGTTCTTGGTATGTACAGAACCGTGAGAAGACGAGGGTTCTAATGATGTAAAAATTTTCGGATTCTGAGACGTGGGACCGGGGCTCGGTTTGGCCGAATTTTGAGATTTTGTTTAAATTTGATAATTTTCGATTGGGACGTGTTCCTTTAGTATACTTTAATGAGGTTGAACTGATTTTTGCTAGATTCTGTGCAATCGGGAGCCAATTTGAGGGGCAAGTGAATTGCGGTCTAGTGTCGCGACCCGGTAGAGGTAAATAATTGCTATAAATCTTGTCCTGAGGGTGTGAAACCCCGGACTTCGTATTTCTTACTGTTTCTAGAATAGCGCACCTGTCGGATGACGAGTATGTGGCGCGAATTGACTTTGGGATGGACTGGATCCTTTCTCCGGTGACTAATGAGTTGCATATTAATTCAAAACCTTATGTTTTTAAAAGAATTGTGTTTTTTGGGCTATGAGCCATGTTTGGGGCCTAGTGTCGATCTGTTTTAACCCCTTGGGGGCTATTTTACTGGCATTTTCACTACTTTGAAACTATGATTTTACACTCAGTCCTTCTTGTGAAATTGTTGACACTCATATTTGATGATATTACTATTTCTTAAAATGGAATACTATATTTGGGTCGAGAACCTAGTTTTATTTATGGCCCGAGTGGCATGTTGAGATTGTCTGACTAAGTGCGGCCGAGGGCCAATGTTGTGAGGACATTTATGATATGAGACAGGCCGAGAGCCTGAGAGTTATTGATGCCATGATTTGGCTATTTATTTAGCGCTTCGGCTGAAGGAGCCCCTCCGAAGACGGAGTCTGTACACACCCGCACTATAACATAGATGTATGAAATCGTCATGCCTTAAAAATCGACATCCGAGGAACCCTTAAAAAAAAATATTTTTGAACAACTGCAACCGAAAGATCTAGTATAAAGATGAAATGAATAATATAGAGGCCCCTCGGGCAAAACATATTTCATAAGCTTAGAGTGAAAGTAGCGGAATCATCAGTAGCCCCTTGGGCAAAAACATGTATCATAATCAGCCCCTCGGGCATGGCTCACAGTCACTCATAATCAGTCACTCAGCACCTCATAGTCACTCATAATGAGTCACTCAGTACCTCACAGTCACTCATACCTCCCAATCACTCATCACTTAGTAGGTACCTGCGCTCACTGGGGGTGTGTACACACTCCGTCTTCGGACGGGCTCCTTCAGCCCAATCGCTAAATAAACAACCAAATCATGGCATCAATCATTATCAGGCTCTCGGCATGTCTCATATCATAAATATCCTCACAACCTTGGCCCTCGGCCGCACTCAGTCAGACATACTCAACATATCACTCGGGCCATAAATAAAACAGGGTTCTCGACCAAAAAATAGTATTTCATTTCAAGAAATAGTAATATCATCAAATGGGAGTGTCAATAATTTCACAAGAATGACTGAGTGTAAATCATTGTTTCAAAGTAGTGAGAATATCAGTAAAACAGCCCTAATGGGTTAAAATAGATCGACACTAGGCCTCAAACATTGCTCCAATCCAAGAGTCGGTACGCGCCACATACTCGTCATTCGACATGTGCGCCATTCTAGAAATAGTAAGAATTACGAAGTCCGGGGTTTCATACCCTCAGGACAAGATTTATAGCCATTACTTACCTTTACCGGGCCGCGACACTAGTCTGCAATGCACTTGCCCCTCAAATTGGCTCCCAATTGCACTGAATCTAGCCAAAGTCAGTTCAACATCACTAAAATATACGCAAGGAAGACAACCCAATCGAAAATCATCAAATTAAACAAAAATCTCGATATTCGGCCAAACCCAAGCTCCGGGCCCACGTCTCGAAATCCGAATTTTTTACATCATTAGAACCCTCGTCCTCTCACGATTCTATACATACCAAGAACACCAAAATCGAACCACAATTGACATTCCAAAACCTCAAAAGAAAATATAAATTCTCATGGACCCTTCTTCCCAATTCTTAACTAATTTTCCAGAAATTTTGTGGTTTAATTACTCAAGAATTGACATGGAATCATGTTATGAAGTTGGAATTCTTACCTTCAGATGATTTCCCTTTATTCCCCTCAAATTCTCTCTGAAGAGCTCTCAAGTCCGCATGCAACAATGGAGAAAATAAGAACAAATTTTGCATCCAGCCTTTTAAATATTATGTCCAGACATTTTCGCACTTGCAGACCCGCACCTACGGTCCCAGGTGCACACCAGCGAAAAACCAACTTAACGGCCAAAATCGCACCTGCGACCATTTCTCCGCACCTGCGGCATCACAAGTGTGATGCATTTTCCGCACCAGCGACATCGCAGGTGCGTCAAACCCCTCGCACCTGCGAACCTCTCTTTGCTCACCAATTTCTCACGCCTGCGACTGCCACTTCCGCACCTGCATGATCGCACCTGCGACTCAACTTTCCCAGGTGCGAAAATACCACTAGCAACACAGCAGAAAGTTTCCAAAATGCATTCCAACTTCCCGTTAACCATCCGAATCAAATCCAGAGCCCCTCGGGGCCCCAACCAAACATGCCAACCTATCCCATAACATCATTCAAACCTAGTCGAGCCTTCGGAACACCAAAAACAACACTAAAACACCAAATTCACATCAAATTCAAGCTTAAGAACTTTGAAACTTCAAAAATTCACCAACTACGCTGAAACCAACCAAAACACCTCCGATTAATCTGAAACATTGCAGACATATCAAAAAGGACATTACGGACCTATTCTAACTTCCGGAATTCCACTCCGACCTCGATAGCCTAATTTTCACTGCCGACCGAAAATCGCCAAAAACTAACTTTCGCTAATTCAAGCCTAATTCAATACCGGACTTCACAAAAATATTTCGAACACACTCATAAGTCCCAAATCACCTAACAAAGTTACTCGAGCCATAAAATCCGCATTCCGAGGTCGTTTACCTATAATTCAACTCTCACTTGACTTACTCAACTATTATACTACTTTAAAAGGCTAAATGCCTAAACTCTCACCATAACCACTCCGGACCCAAACCAACTTATCATACGTCAAAAACAAGAAAGTGATACATAACAAATGCAGAAATAGGGGAAATGGGGGTAAATATCACGGAAACGACCAGTCGAGTCGTTACATCCTCCCCCTCTTAAACAAACGTTCATCCCTGATGGGTCTAGAAATATACCTGGAGCCTCGAACAAGTGAGGATATCTGTCCCGCATCTCCCGCTCGGTCTCCCAGGTGGCATCCTCCACCGGTTGCCCTCTCCACTGAACCTTCACTAAAGCTATATCCTTGGACCTCAGCTTCCTGACCTAACGACCCAAAATAACCATTGGCTCTACCTCATATGACATATCGCCCTCGAGCTGAACCATGCTGAAGTCCAAAACACGGGAAGGGTCACAAACATACTTCCGGAGCATCGAAAAATGGAATACAGGATGGATACTCGATAAACTGGGACGCATAGAAAGCCTATAAGCCACCTCCCAACGCTCTAAAGTACTTCGAATTGCCTAATGAACTTGGGACTCAGTTTCCCTCTCTTCCCGAATCTCATAACTCCCTTCATGGGTGACACCTTCAACAACACCTTATCCCCAACCATGAATTACACATCGCGGACCTTCGAGTCCGCATAACTCTTCTGCCTAGATTGCGTCGTGCGAAACCGCTCCTGAATCAACTTTGCCTTACTCAAAGCATCCTGAACCAAGTCTGTGCCCAATAGCATAGCCTCACCCGGCTCAAACCAACCAACCGGAGATCTACACATCCTACCATACAAAGCCTCATACGGGGCCATCTGAATACTCGGCTGATAGCTTCTGTTATATGAAAACTCCGCTAGTGGCAGAAACTGATCCCATGAACCACAAAAGTCAGTCACACAAGCACGCAACATGTCCTCCAAAATCTGAATGGTACGCTCCGACTGCCCGTCGGTCTAAGGATGAAACGTTGTGCTCAACTCAACCTGAGTACCCAACTCTCTCTTAATGGCTCTCCAAAACTGAGATGTGAACTGAGTGCCTCTGTCGGAAATGATAGAAGCTGGAACCTCATGCAAACAGACGATCTCCCTGATATAAATCTCAGCTAACCTCTCTGATGAATACGTAGTACCAACAGGAATGAAGTGCGTGGAGTTGGTCAGCTGATCCACAATAACCCATATAGCATCAAACTTCCTCGAAGTCCGTGGGAGTCCAATTACAAAGTCCATGGTGATCCGCTCCCACTTCCACTCCAGAATATCAAACCTCTGAAGCAACCCACCAGGTCTCGGGTGCTCATACTTAACCTGCTGACAGTTGAGACACCGAGCCAAAAACTCCTTGACATCCCTCTTCATTCTCCTCCACCAATAATGTTGCCTCAAATCCTAATACATCTTCGCGGCACCCGGATGGATGGAAAACCGCGAACTATGAGCCTCTGCTAGAATCAAATCTCGAAGCCCATCTACATTGGGCACACAAATCCTGCCCTGCATCCGCACGACCCCATAATCACCAATAACCACATCCCTGGCATCACTGTGCTGTACCCTGTCCTGAAGAACAAGAAAATGTGGATCATCTTATTGGCGTGCTCTAATCTGATCATAGAGGAAGACCTGGAGGCTACATAAGCCAACACCCTCGGAGGCTCTGATAAATCCAATCTTACCAAATGACCTGCTAAGGCCTTAACATCAAGAGCTAATAGCCGCTCTGCTACTGGAAGGTAAGCTAAACTGCCCAAATTCTCTACTCTACGACTCAAGGCATCGGCCACTACATTTCCCTTCCCTGGATGATATAAGACAGTGAGATCATAATCCTTGAGGATCTCTAACCATCTCCTTTGACGCAAATTCAAGTCCTTCTGCCTTAACAAATACTGCAAACTGTGGTGATCAGTGAAAATCTCACACTACACTCCATATAAATAATGCCGCCAAATCTTCAAGGCATGAACAATGGCAGCTAACTCGAGATCGTGCACTAGATAGTGCTTCTCGTGCACCTTCAATTGTCTAGACGCGTAGGCAATCACCCTACCATCTTGCATCAATAGCGCTCCCAAGACAACTCTAGAAGCATCACAATAAACTTTGTAAGAACCCGAACCAGAAGGCAAAACTAATACTGGAGTTGTAGTAAATGCTGACTTGAGCTTCTGAAATCTCTCCTCACAATCATCAGACCATATGAATAGGTCACCCTTCTAGGTCAATCTGGTCAAAGTCGAAGCAATCAAAGAGAATCCCTCCACAATGCGACGGTAATATCCCGCCAAACCAAGGAAACTCCTAAACCTAGTAGCTGAGGACGGTCTGGCCCAACTTTGCACCGCCTCTATCTTCTTCGGATCAACCTGAATCCCCTCACTAGACACCACGTGCCCCAAGAAAGTTACCGATCCCAGCCAAAACTCACACTTGGAGAATTTCTCATAAAGCTTCTCCTCCCTCAATCTCAGCAACATAACTCTCAAATGCTGAGCATGCTCTTCCTGGCTATGAGAATAAACCAGGATGTCATCGATGAACACAATGACGAAGGAATCAAGAACTCATAATGACCATACCTGGTCCTGAAAGTAGTCTTAGGAATATCAGAATCCCAAATCCTCAACCGATGGTACCCAGATCTCAAATCAGTCTTGGAAAACACTCTGGCTCCCTGAAGCTGGTCGAACCAATCATCAATACGGGGTAAGAGATACCGGTTCTTCACCGTAACCTATTCAACTGCTGAAAGTCAATACAAATACGCATGGATCCATCCTTCTTCTTGACGAACAACACCGGTGCACCCCAAGATGACACACTAGACCGAATGAACCCCTTATCCAGGAGCTCCTGAAGTTGCTCCTTCAATTATTTTAGCTCCGCTGGTGCCATACGATATGGTGGAATAGAAATAGGCTGAGTGCCTCACACTAGGTCAATACCAAAATCAATATCCCTGTCAGGTGGCATGCTTGGCTGGTCTGCAGGAAACACATTCGGGAAATCAAAGACCACAGGACCTAAACCGATAGCGGGAGTCTCACCCCCGACATCCTGCACAAAGGACAAATAAGATAAACACCCCTTCTCCACCATGCGCTGAGCCTTCAGGTAAGAAATCACCCTGCTAGCCATATACTCGGAAGAACCTCTCCACTCAAACCTCGGACACCCCGGCATAGTTAAGTTCACGATCTTTAGCGTGACAATCAAGAACAACATGGCACGGAGATAGCCAATCCATGCCCAAAATCACGTCAAAATCGACCATGCTGAGTAACAGTAGGTCTACTCGGGTATCCAAACCCCCAATAGGTATAGTGAACCACAGATACACACGGTCCAGAACAACAGTATCGCCCACCGGAGTCGACTCATGAACAAAGGCGACTAGAGACTCACAGGGCATATCTAGAAAACTGGAAAAATATGAAGAAACATAGGAATATGTGGAATAAGGGTCAAATAAAGCCAACGCATCACATTAACAGACTGAAACAATACCTGCAATCACGGCATCTAAGGCCATAGCATCCGGCCTGGCTGGAAATGCATACGTACGAGCCTTCCCTCCCCCTGCTCGACTTCACCCTCTAAGGCGGCCTCTGGCTGACTAACCACCACCCCTGGCAGACTGGGTGGGCGGTGAAGTGATTAGAGATGAATTCGAGGGCTGGCCCCTCTACTGAGAAGATCCACCGGAACGGCGGGGACACTGCCTCCACCCGTGCCCGAACTCTCAACACTCAAAATAACTACCCGGAGCTGGAGGCAGGGACTGATAGAAACCCCTAGCACCTACACGACCACTGGAAGACTCCTGTATAGATGAACCTTGAACTGGAGGTGCTCGAGCTGTAGTATGAGCTGGGAGGGCACTAAAAGAAGTACGACCTAACTGAAAACCACGGGGACCCTACCCCGAAGATGCACCCTATATGCTGCACGGCCTGAATGAGGAGGCCTGAATGAACGGCCCCTACCCTACTGAAACTGTCCCCTAAAGGGAGCACCGCTGGAACTTCCCGAACCACGAGGCCTCTTAGCCTCCCACTCCTGGCGGCGAACCGACTCAATATCTCAAGCTATGTCAACAAACTTCTCGAATTAAGCACTCGATACTCTCTCCCGAGTCATAAGCAACCGAAGCTGATAAGAAAGGCCATCCAATAAATTCCTCACCCTCTCCCTATCAGTAGGGACGAGCTCAGAAGCATACCTAGCCAACTCAGAGAACCTCATCTCGTACTGAGTAACGGATAACTCTCCCTAGCGCAGCTACTAAAACTCCATGCGCTGCTCCTCTCTGTGGGACTTAGGAACATACTTCTCGAAGAAGATAGTGGAGAACTGCCGCCAGGTAAGAGGTGCTGAACCAACCGATTTACGCCTCTCGAGCGACTCCAACCATGGAAAGGTAGCACCCCTAAATTGAAGTGTAGCAAATGAGACCCTAGTGGTCTCCAAAATACCCGCGGTGCGCAGTATCCTCTGGCAGCTATCTAGAAATCCCTGGGCATTCTCGCCCTCTATACCGCTGAAAGTCGGGGGCTGAAGCCTGCATAATCTCTCCAACCTGCGTTGCTCGTCCTCAGGCATAACAGGGACCACATAAACCTAAACCTGAGCAGATGGCTGAGCTGGGGCTGCTCCCGGTGCCTGAATACCCTGTGCAGCCTGCTCAGGTGTCCGAGCAGCTGGAGTCTGATTGCCTTCCCCGGCCTAAGCTGTAGTGGCAGAAGAAGACATGGAGACTTCTTGAGCAAAACTAGTGCATACTGTCAATATTTGAGACAAGACTCCTGAAAACTCGGAATAACCATAGGCACTGCTGGTGCCTGAGCCTGTCCCACTGGGACACCGTCGGCGTAACCCTGACCATGATCGATAGGGGGATCCTGATGTACTGCCCCGGCTGCTGCACGGGCTGGCCCCTTACCTCTACCATGACCTCAACCTCTCGATGGTCTATCTGTGACTGGTCACTCTGATCGGTGCGACGTCTCCTCAACATATGTGAGAGAATGATACAACGTAAGTTTAGATTTCAAGAATGAATACATCATCACGAAAGAGTTCAAGAAAGATAGAGTGTTTCCTAAAAGTTCGGCAGCCTCTCGAAGATAAGTACAGACGTCTCGGTACCGATCCGCAATACTCTACTAAACCTGCTCATGACCGTTGAGTGCTATGTAACCTAGGGCTCTGATACAAATCCTGTCGCGATCCCAAATCCTAACCGGCCGTGATGGCACCTATCGTGGAACTAGGCTAGCCAATATATCACATGTTCACAATTTCTTTTAAAAATATCCCATTTCTTAAATTTGAGCAATTCATAAATATACAGAACTACAGAATAAAGAAGGTCATCACAGTACAATATTCCAATCCCCAAAACCCGGAGCCAACGTGTCATGAGCATCTAATGAAATAGGTAAAAATAAAGTATTAAGATACAAAACTCCAAATTAAGCTCAATACAATAGGAAGGGAAAACAGAGATGCTGTGGACGTTGGACAACTACCTCTATATCCCTCAATCTTGCTCTGTTGCGGACAATAAAGGCTAATGCTAGAGGTCTGCCCTTGAATCTGCACACAGAGGTGTTGGGAGTAATGTGAGTATACCAACTCAGTAGTAATGAAAATAAATTAGGTCTGAGCAGCAAGAACATGTATTCCGCAGGCGCGCACCCTGGAACCTCAGGTGCCGCCAATATTCAGCAGGCACGGAAATGACTGGGCAAAATAGTATAAAAGGACCCCCATCCAAGAAATTTATTGAATTTTCATCAAATTTGCATGCGGGGGAGTCCATTGAAGAGGGTTTTGAGAGGAGATTTCCTGATTCTTAATCTAAGGTGAGTTCTTTGATTTGTTAATCCCGTTCCTATGCTATTTTCATTGAGATTAGGCTTGAAAATTTAAGGTTTTAGGTAACAAAAGTTGGAAAAATGGGAAGAAAGAAATTGGTATTTCTTTTGAAGTTTTGGAATGGCAATTTTGGTCCGATTTTAGTGTTCTATGTATGTATAGAATCGTGAGAGGACGAGGGTTCTAATGATGTAAAAATTTCGGATTCCGAGACGTGGGCCCGGGGCTTGGGTTCTGCCAAATTTCGAGATTTTGTTTAAATTTGATAATTTTCGATTGGGACGTGTTCCTTTGGTATATTTTAATGATGTTGAACTGGTTTTGGCTAGATTCGATGCAATCAGGAGCAAATTTTAGGGGCAAGTGGATTGTGGACTAGTGTCGCGGCCCGGTAGAGGTAAGTAATGGCTATAAATCTTGTCCTGAGGGTGTGAAACCCTGGACTTCGTATTTCTTACTATTTCTAGAATAGCGCACCTGTCAGATGACGAGTATGTGGCGCGAATTGACTTTGTATGGCTCGAGTAGCTTCGTTAGGTGATTTGGGACTTAGGAGTGTGTTCGGAATATTTTTGTGATGCCCGGTGTAGAATTAGGCTTGAATTGGCGAAAGTTAGTTTTTGCGCTTTCTGGTCGGCAGTGGAAATTAGGCTATCGAGGTTAGATGTAATTCTAGAAGTTGGAACAAGTCCGTAATATCATTTTGGATATGTCTGCAAAATTTCAGATTAATCGGAGGTGTTTTGGTTGGTTTCGGCGTAGTTGGCGAATTTTTGAAATTTCAAAATTCTTAGGCTTAATTTTGATGTAAATTTGGTGTTTTCGGGTAAATTTTGTTAACGGGAAGTTTGAATGGATTTTGGAAACTTTCTGCTGTGTTGCTTCAGGTGTTTTCGCACCTGCGAAGGTGGAGTCGCAGGTGCGATCACGCAGGTGGAGTCGTAGGTGTGGAAGAGGCAGTCGCAGGCGCGAGAATTGGCTGGGAAAGGAGAGGTTCGCGTGTGCGAGGACATTGTCGCACCTGCGATGTCGTTGGTGCGGAAAAAGCATCGCACTTGCAATGCCGTAGGTGCGGAGAAATGGTCGCAGGTGCGATTTTGGCCGTTAAGTTAGTTTTTTGCAGGTGCGCACCTGGGACCGCAGGTGCGGCCAATATTCCGCACGTGCGGAAATGACTGGGCAGAATACTATAAAAGGACCCCTGCGCGAAATTTATTTAATTTTCATCAATTTGCATGCGGGGGAGTCCATTGAAGAGTGTTTTGTGAGGAGATTTCCAGATTCTTCAACTAAGGTAAGTTCTTTCATTTAATAATCCCGTTCCTATGCTATTTTTATTGATATTAGGCTTGAAAATTTAAGGTTTTGGGTAAGAAAATTTGGAAAAATGGGAGGAAAGGAAATCATATTTCTTTGGAAGTTTTGAAATGGCAATATTGGTCCGATTTTAGTGTCATTGGTATGTATAGAATCGTGAGAGGACGAGTGTTCTAATGATGTAAAAAATTTCGGATTTCGAGACGTGGTCCCGGGGCTCGGGTTTGGCCGAATTTCAAGATTTTTGTTTTATTTGATGATTTTCGATTGGGTTGTGTTCCTTGAGTATATTTTAATGATGTTGAACTTATTTTTGCTAGATTCGGTGCAATCGGGAGCCAATTTGAAGGTCAAGTGCATTGCGGAGTAGTGTCGCGGCCCGGTAGAGGTAAGTAATGGCTATAAATCTTGTCCTGACGGTATGAAATCCCGAACTTCGTAATTCTTACTATTTCTAGAATGGCGCACATGTTGAATGACGAGTATGTGGCACGTACCGAATCTTGTATTGGACTAGGTCAACTCCGCGGCGACTAATGAGTTGCATATTTACTCAAAACCTCATGTTAATTATGTGCTTAAAGAATTGTGCAATATTTGGGTTGTGAGCCATGTTTCGGGCCTAGTGCCGATCGGTTTTAATCCCTTGGGGGCTATTTGACTGATATTCTCACTACTTTGGAACTATGATTTTGCACTCAGTCTTCTTGTGAAATTGTTGACACTCCCATTTGATGATATTACTATTTTTTGAAATGAAATACTATTTTTTGGGTCGAGAACCCCGTTTTATTTATGGCCCGGGTGGAATATTGAGAGTGTCTAACTGAGTGCTGCCGAGGGATAATGTTCTGAGGATATTTATGATATGAGACAGGCCGAGAGCCTGAGAGTGATTGGTGCCATGATTTGGTTGTTTATTTAGCGCTTGGGATGAAGGAGCCCCTCCGAAGACAGAGTCTGTACACACCCCAGTGAGCGCAGGTACCTGCTGAGTGCGAGTGCCGAGTGACAAGAGACGAGTTATTGGGAGGTATGAGTGACTGTGAGGTACTGAGTGACTGATTATGAGTGACTGTGAGGTGCTGAGTGACTGATTATGAGTGACTGTGAGGCATGCCCGAGGGGATGATTATGATACATGTTTTTGCCCAAGGGGCTACTGATGATTCCGCTACTTTCATTATGAGCTTATGAAATTTGTTTTGCCTGAGGGGCCTCTATATGATTCATTTTATTTTTATACTAGACCATTCAGTTGAAGTTGTTGATAGATATATTTTTTTTTGGGGTTTTTCGGAAGTTGATTTTTAAGGCATGACGATTTCATACATGTATGTTATACTATTAGAAAGTAAGATTGTGCCTCATGTGATTTGATGACATTGATTTTATATGTTCTTGCTTCTCAGACATGATTTATTTTCATTACTACTGAGTTGGTGTACTCACATTACTCCATGCACCTCTGTGTGCAGATTCAGGAGCAGATCTCGAGCATTAGCCTTTATTGTCCGCAGCGGAGCAAGATTGCGGGATATAGAGGTAGCTGTCCAGCGTCCACAACATCTCTGTTTTCCCTTCCTATTGTATTGAGCTTGATTTGGAGTTTTGTATCTTAATACTTTATTTTTACTTATTTCATTAGATGTTCATGACACGTGGCTCCGGGTTTTGGGGATTGCAATATTGTACTATGGTGAATTTCTTTATTCAGTAGTTCTGTATGTTTATGAAATGCTTAGATTTCAGAAATGGGATGTTTTTAAAAGAAATTGTGAACATGTGATATATTGGCTAGCCTAGTTCCACAATAGGCGCCATCACAGCCGGTTGGGATTTGGGGTCGTGATTGATTGGTATCAGAGCTCTAGGTTTCATAGGACTCAACAGTCATGAGCATGTTTAGTAGAGTCTTGCGGATCGGTACGGAGACGTTTGTATTTATCCTCCAGAGGTTGTAGAACCTTTAGGAAAAACTTCACATTCTTGAATTCTTATCGTGCGTCCTTGATTCAGCTTGAAATGTAACTCTTGAATTACTTCCACACGTTCGTATGTGCACATGAGCGCTCAGTGTCATATGTGCGTTGATGGCTTGCAATTCCCTGATCGAGGGGCGAGATGTGATCTCTGTGAGTTTGATGTGGGGCCAGTCTAGAGGACTTGAGGTCGGATCTTTGCCTATGGCCCGAGCACCGATGTGTTGTTTGTGTGAGCTAGTGTTTTTTAATGTATACGTTCAGTAGTGCCCTATTAGTGGGAGTAACGGTTGGATGACTATGTGATTAGTATGTTAGTACTGCGAGAAGTATCCATATGATTCAGAAGCGGCGAGAGGGGTCTGCTGGATGATAAAAGAACAATTAGGTGCTTGAATTCCATCGCGATTCAAGGTATAACCCTGAGTTATGGGTGTGTGAAGGATCTTTTCATGTTTTCCAGTTGAGAGTGAAGTAAATTTTATGTTGCGGTACAAGTTAAGACTCAGGAACACTAACTGACTGCATACAGTTTATGACGGGAGAATGAGTGCGAGATTTGCCGAAGATTTAAAGTACTAGATGATCTGTGTTTTCACAAGCTTAAAAAAGATTTGAGTTTAATCTCACTATGTTATTGTGGCATCAATAGAATATAAGTGTTACGGGTTATTGAGTCTATTTTGATCTATGGTTTTGAGTCAATTGGGGGAGTCTGCTGTGAGTAGTTGACTGCACGGTTAGGTGCTATGATGGTTCCAGTTTGAGGCGTATGGGTGAATCAGTTATGGCTTGTGGAAATTGAGACCAAGGATGGCTCGGGTAAAGGAAAATTTTCATGAAGGTTATACTATGCTTCATAGGTGTGAGAATCACGGGATGTCTAGAGTTGTTGTTGGCAAGAATGCTCGGTGCATAGAGCAGGAAATTGCTTGGTTGTATTGGCATGAGGTTACATTCTGCGGTGTCGGATTGCCAATAAGGCACGGGTTGTTCGGTTCATTTAATCAGACTAATTGCAGTTTGAATATAGTGAATGACTCTCGAGAATGGTTCTAATGTATTCAAGATTCTACATGTAACAATTGGGTATTTTAAAGTTGTATATGGGGTTAGGAACTGAGTTTTTATTTGGAAAATGTCAAGACTTGTGATACTTTCTACATTAACTATGGGATTCTATATATCAGTATTAGGAAGGTAATGGTTCTAGATTCGAAGGAAGTCCTTTCGGGGTAGGTATTTTGAACGTGGTGCTTTTGGAAACATTTACGAGAGTACTCAGCAGCTTATGAGCCTGAGACAATGGGGTTTTATGCTTGGGTCTCGTATGGTGAGTTTGGATTGAGGAATTGTGGTGTTATATCAAGAAAGATTATCAAGTTGAAGATAAATCAAAAAGGAAACTCGGATAGATGGGATAGCTTGGTAGTAAGCCGGATTGGCATGGTAATGGATATGATCGGTTCTTGAGTGCTTATGAAGCGGTGGGTTTCCACAGGTGTTTCGAGGCAATACTCTTAGGTTTTGATTGCTTGTGTAGCTTGGTTGAGCTAGAAGGAGTCAGTTCTGATGGTTTGGTTTTGTGCAAAAGGGGATTCGTAGAGTTCTTCATAATTTCCACCATGGTTAGAGATGTATAATTTCTGCTGGCATGAGGAGCATGGGATGTATAATGATTTTCTCCTAGATGGGATCAAATGGAAATGTCTTCACTAGTTGAGTATATATTTGATTGTGGCTTGGGAGGGATTATGAAGTTCTCATATTTATAATAAGATGGCATGGTATATGTGGTATGTTGTGTAGGGTTGAGATTGGCATGTATAAGGTCACAGTTCAGTTCTGAAAGGAAGGTCATAAGTTCTTAGACATCACGGTAGTTTAGATGACTAGGTAAATGATATTACTAAATGGTGTGTCTTGGTAAGGGTATAAACTTCAGAAAAAGGGCAATGTGTTTTAACTAAGGATACTTCGTTAGTATTGTGGCACTCTCTTAGTGGATCGACTATCGATACTCAAGTTGCCTTGGTAGCACAGAAGAATTATAGGAGTATCCCTCGTGGAATGATCGGGTATTGGATGTGTGTTAGATGTTTGGGCAGTGTAGCTGGGATCAGATATGGTGATTCGTGTGCTTTATGGATTGGGAGAATGAGAGTTTCCGTGATTAGGTGGCTTTGTGGTTGTGGACTGTGAGAAAATAGCTACGGTTGGTCAGAGGGTGGTATGTGTTATAATTCAGCCATTTTGAACCTTCTAAGGGTTAATTATCTTTTTTTTTTTTGGAAAATCCACTAGGCAGAAGCCTAGGGCTAGTTTTATTAATACTAAAAACGAAAAAGAACCACATAGGAAAAGTACAAATAAGGGGGACAATAGCACCAGTAATGTTGCCTCTATGCCTTGGCTATATAATCACTCCTCTGCGTCTCACTATGCCCTTATGGCAACCTCATGTAGAGGAATCATAATAGATGCCAGCAAAGTCTCACGAGGGCATATAATATCATAGCCATTTGGATATCTTTCCAAAGGCATAGGGCTAGAGCAACACAAACTGGGCTAAACCTTACCTTACTAGTCCTATTGAGGCAAATAAAAAGCCTCACCTACTAGCATGCATGTAAAAAGAAAGAACTAGCTAGTACTAAATATTCTATGATCATCACAAAGTTTATAACATACTCTGTGATGATATTACATAAAACTATGCTAATGTGATGGTAGAATAAGAATATGTAAACATAACAGTGATGTACTATCTTCTCTAATTTTATGAAGTCTTCAACTTGTAACCGCTTGTCTTCCTCCTCTACCCTCTTCAAAATGTCTTCAAATTTCATGCTTTCTTCTTTGAACGAGTTGACTTTGTTGACGTAGTTGGATAAACCTGTTTTTGTTTGGCAACTCTCATTGGGAGTCGCCTTATATTTGCATTTTCATTAACCCTGCCGTCCCAACTTCTTTCCCTTGTTCGAGTCTTCTTGATTTTTCCACTATGCATAGGTGATAAATCACCTTTTCTTGTTGCCTCTGCCCGGTATTGATTTAGGATATCATCTTCCTCACCCTCTATATATGTATCTCTTCCCACAATCACCGGATTTGGCATGTCTCGATCAAAACCTTGCGTCTCCATAGTATTTTCTTCCTGTTTATTAACTAAAAATGCTTTGTTTTGTGATGTGTTTTGTAATTTGCTCCTGTTTCTACTCACACAACCAGTGCTCAAAGCAGTTGAATTTAACACAGTTGAAGGTTAAGAACTTACCAAAACATCCAGTAATTTTCTTTCCTCCAAAGAAATTGCTGGAACGCCTGAAATTAGTGTTACTGCTGTTACTACACCTTGTTGTTGCTGCCTAGGAGTTGTTGCTGCCTTAACTTGTTGTGACGTGGTTATAATTTGCTGCTGTTTTCCAGGATATAACGTTGCTGCTTCATGTTGTTCACTCCCACAATTAGCAGCTGGATTGTTAGAGGTACACTGCTGCTGCCCATAAATCATGTCTGCTGCTTTTGCCATCGAACTAGCAGATGTTATGATAAGTTGCTGCCTAGTTTTAGGAATGAAGTCCTGGCTTTTGAATTTAATTTGCTGCCTGAGTTTAACTTTGAAAAGTTGGCCATTTTTGGCAAAGGTGATCCAACTGAAAGGATCTCCTCGTCACCACTACATCGCTCACCTTCATCAGTCGATGTTCTCGCAATGTCATCTCCCCAATAATCATTATCATCATCCTCGCTCTGATCAGCCCAAAGTTTGGATTTTACCACCATCTTCCTCATTTTGGCTTGTATAACCTCATTGTTGTTTCGAGTTGACTGAACCAACTACCTTGTATCTCCTCCATGCTCTCCAAATGATTCCATCGATTGAGATGGTACTTCAAATACAGATTTATTCAAAGTGACCAGTGGTTGTTTTGCCATATTGGGATTCAACATCATTGCATTCTGTGCTTCCTTAATAATTTGTTGCACATGAGGGTTTGAAAATTGTAACATTTGAACTATATATTTGCTTGCATAGTTTCTCCTCCTCCATATTTTTCATTGAGACCATTGGTTGAACATCCAATTCCTTTGCCTTATTATCATTATGCTTTCCTTCTTTGTCACTAACGAGACATGGAATTAATTCATTGGATATCACATTACCATTCAATCCATTTGTTTCCACTCCAGTATCCCCATCAGCTGCCAAAATTTCGAAACTATTGGAGTTAGACACAACATTATTGTCATTAGGTCGAAAACCTTAGTTTTGGAATTTTGGTGAGGAGTGTGGAATGTGGTAAATCATAGAAAATCAACTACAAAGAATGGGACTTCACCAAAATTCACCATTGTTTCCTATATTTTCAACTCCAAAGGTCTGGGTTTCATCATCACGATTAATCACTGAGACTGCCATTTGCGTTTTATTGCCTAAGGACTGTGTCTCAACCATAACATCTGGTGATTTCTCCACATTGCTAATTTTATCCTTAAAATCTAAAGACATATTACCTCCATTTTTCTGTCCCATAAATGAAGCATCAGGTCCATCAACATTAACCTTAAATCCTACATCAGTTGAAAGAGAAGTTGGAGCATTAGAAGTATGCAACTTGTCAGAGGTTTGCACCACAGGATTCACTGCATTTAAGATCGTCGCCAAAACTGACTTAGCAGGGACATATTTTGTAGCTTTAATTGGGCCTTTATCAATATTTGAAACAACACCACTACCAAGGGCACCGGTTGGATCATTCTGCGCAGCACCAACATTCTTAATATTACTAGGATTAGAATCCACATTTGTTGTTGCTTCATCACCAGACTTCCAGTATTATTATGATTAACATAAGTCTCATGAAGCATGTTTACAACCTGAGCATCTACAATTGTGACGTCTTTGTTTCCAGTAGCATTAACTGTATCTCCAGCTGTGTTATCACCTTTTCTCAAAACTCTCCTTTCGTTCAACAGTTCCCTCAAATCACCATTATATTTATCTCCAGCTCCTTCTTCAATCTGATCATCCTCATAAGTGTTAACCATGAGCCGTCGACATGAACTCTCATCATGTCCTTGGTACTTACAGTGAGAACAATACAATGGCAAATTCTCATACACCACCTCCTGCACTTCATCAATAATTTTTCCAGTTTTTTGGTCGATACTTTGAATTTTAATTTTTCTCGGCAGCTTGTCCAACAAGTCCACGATCACCCTAACCCTAGCCGTACTAGGTCTCGATCTCACCTGCGTCGCCTTATCCACTGCGGTAGGCCTCCCAACACCAGCAGATATGGACAGTAAAGAACGACGCGCAAATAAATCAGGTGATAGGCCTGGTAAGGAAATCCAAATGGCAGCCATTGATGTTTCCTCGTTAGGATTGAAACCAATACTCCATGGAAAAATCCTTACTTGATGTTCCTTTCCATTGTATGAGATATAATTCACACTACGTGCTAATGCAGCGGCTAAATCATCATATTGATCAAGACGCAACAAAAGTTGTCTTTGTGCGATTAAACCTAGTAAACAGTTACCTTTCACACCAAGAACCTTGGGCAGTAAGGTTCTCAAAACTTCCAGATTTGGTGTTCCATAAGAGAGCTTGATCATAATAGCTTGATGTAGTCCTTCTTCCTTAGCAAATTCTTCCCTTTCTTCCATTCTAAACTGTAGAGTTGGGATTCCATGAACAACTTCAGTTTTCTTGAGAATTGTCTTTGTTAAATTTGTTGTGTTTTGTGTGTGAATCAAACGACCAGCATATGATTCTTGTTTGTTAGGGTTTTGTGTGTTGTTATTATGGTTTGAGGGTTCTCTCCCACAGCCAAAGGCTGGGGAGAGGAAGCTACGGCCATGGAGGCCTAGAGCTCCATAGAATCGCCCAAGACTTGAGAGAGAAGAGAGCGTTTAGGTTTAGGGTTTTTTGAATCCTGGTTGTTGAAATACCTTTGAGAAGTTTTTTTTTGCAAAAGTGGTTATGTTCTTGTTTCATGTGCCTCTGTCATATCTTGGATATCATTTTCAAAAGGGTTAATTATCTATTGTGGGTTACCAGAGTTAATTTGGGGTTCATTGGTAGGTCTAACATGGACGTGTGTTCTGCACCTGGTCAGATTTGTTTACTCCGAACTGCTATTGTTAAGAGATGTGCCATTTGATTATTGTTGAGCTTATTCGTGATCTATGAGTTACTCTCTTATGTTACGAGGATTTGAGATTTGGTGGTTATATGCACAAATAGTGCATTTTCAGTTGGGCTTTATAGCGGGATTTGAATGAGACGGGTAATTGGGTGTTGCATGATTTGTTGCACATTGGATGTGCTCCTACGGACGGGTGTGGCATTGCGTCATTTGTTTCTCCATGGTTATGGTGATTCACTTTTGCGTGCTAGGCATCAAATTTTCTTGGTCGATGATTTTGGGCACGGTGACTTGAGGTGTTTCAAGCGGACCACTGTTTGGATAGGGTCACACATTTCAGCGAAGTTATGTTGAGGTATGATCCTTTGGGCTAGATTCATGTGTTCTGTTTCTACGAGGTGCGACGGGCTCGCAGTATTTCGTGTGGTGGTACTGGTGAGCTTGTGGTACAACTCTCTCATTTGAGTCATTTTCATGATTTGAGTACATTCATATTGTTTCTTATTAGTGCGCAGATTGCACTAATTGTGCCTTTAGATTGTAGTGGTGTGTCATGTCACCAGAGTGGTTGTGTTGGATTATATGAGATTGTTGGGATATTTAATGTATATAAATAGATTCGATTTCAGCATGTTTGAAGGATAATATCGAGGTTCGGCTCAGAAATTTTCCATGGTCTTTGTCAAAGGAGAAGTAGGCTTCATGAATGGTTGATCCGAGAAATGGTTATGGTTTATTGCGTGTTTCATTTATCATTGGCAGTGTATGAAAGTTTTGGAATGAGACTTTAGTTGATAAGAGATTTTCTATCGGTATTCGATTATTGTGTGCAGCTTCTGTGATTAGCAATTATCGGTACTAGTGTTGAATTATGTGGTATATCATGTAATTTCACCTGAGGTTGCAGGTATGGGTATTACAACTTGTTCAGGCTTATTCAGAGTATAGATGCGAGATTCTTATCTTGTGGATGATTTCAGAAATAGAAGTGTGGTTCTAAGGTTTATGGGCTAGGTCGGACTGTGAAATTTCAGTAACATTGTGCTATCGAACCTATATGAGATAGGGTGACGTGGGATCACCCCCAGGTATATGCATGGTAATGTTATTCAGCAATCGGTTGGCTTTTGGAACAACTCTGGGCACGTTCGAGGACGAACGTATGTTTAAGTGGGGGAGGATGTAACAACCTGACCGGTCGTTCCGATAATTTAGCCCCGTTTCCCCCGTTTCTGCTTCATTTTGTGTGTTTAAGATTCATTTATGTGTGTTGGGTCGGTTGGTTCAGGTTCAAAGTGGTCATGGTGAGCATTGAGGCAATTAGACTCTCAAGGTAGCCTAATAGTTGAGAAAGTCAACTAAGAGTTGACTTATTGGTAAACGACCTCAGAATGCGGATTTTATGGCTCGTGTAGCTTCGTTAGGTGATTTGGGACTTAGGAGTGTGTTCGAAATATTTTTGGGATGCCTGGTGTAAAATTAGGTTTGAATTGGCGAAAGTTAATTTTTGGCGATTTTCGGCCGGCAGTGGAAATTAGGATATTGTGGTCAGAATGGAATTCCGGAAGATAGAACAGGTCCGTAATGTCATTTTGAATATGTCTGCAAAATTTCAGATTAATGGGAGGTGTTTTGGTTGGTTTCGGCGTAGTTGGCGAATTTTTGATGTTTCAAAATTCTTAGGCTTGAATTTGATGTAAATTTAGTGTTTTCGGGTTGTTTTGGGTCTTCCGAAGGCTCGACTAAGTTTGAATGATGTTATGGGATATGTTGGCATGTTTGGTTGGGGCCGCGAGGGGCTCAAAATTGATTTGGATGGTTAATGGGAAGTTGGAATGGATTTTGGAAACTTTTTGCTGTGTTGCTGCTGGTGTTTTCGCACCTGGGAAGGCGGAGTCGCAGGTGCGATTCGCAGGTGCGGAAGGGGATGTCGCAGGCGCGAGAATTTGCTGGGCAAGGAGAGGTTCGCTGGTGCGAGGGGATTGTGGAAAATTCATCACACTTGCGATGCCGCAGGTGCGAAGAAATGGTCGCAGGTGCGATTTTGGCCGTTAAGTCAGTTTTTCGCAGGTGCACACCTGGACAGCAGGTGCGGGTCCGCAAGTGCGGCAAATAATCCGCAGGTGCGGAAATGACTGGGCAGAATAGTATAAAAGAACCCCCTCCGCGAAATTTATTTAATTTTCATCAATTTGCATGAAGGGGATCCATTGAAGAGGGTTTTAAGAGGAGATTTCAAGATTCTTCAACTAAGGTAAGTTCTTTGATTTGCTAATCCCGTTCCTATGCTATTTCTATTGAGATTAGGCTTGAAAATTTAAGGTTTTTAGGAAGAAAATTTTGAAAAATTGGAGGAAAAGAATATGTATTTCTTTTGAAGTTTTGGAATGGAAATTGTGGTCCGATTTTAGTGTTGTTGGTATGTATAGAATCGTGAGAGGATGAGGATTCTAATTATATAAATATTTTCGGATTCCGAGACGTAGGCTCGGGGCTCAGGTTTGGTCGAATTTCGAGATTTTTGTTTAATTTGATGATTTTCGATTGGGTTGTGTTCCTTTAGTATATTTTAATGATGTTGAACTGATTTTTGCTAGATTCGGTGCAATCGGGAGCCAATTTAAGGGGCAAGTGCACTGCGGACTAGTGTCGCAGCCCGGTGGAGGTATGTCATGGCTATAAATCTTGTCCTGAGGGTATGAAATCCCGAACTTCGTAATTCTGACTATTTCTTGAATGGCGCACATATCGAATGACGAGTATGTGGCGCGTACCGACTCTTGTATTGGACTAGGTCCTCTCCGCGGCGACTAATGAGTTGCATATTTACTCAAAACCTTATGTTAATTATGTTCTAAAAGAATTGTGTAATATTTGGGTTGTGAGGCATGTTTGGGGCCTAGTGCCGAAACTCTCAATTTTCCTTTCAAACAAGCATTCGAACAAATATTATCTAGAAAATTACCAACCAAATGATTCAAATAAAGCAGTTGGAACAACCCATGATTGCAAAGAATTCAATTTAGGCCATTTTTTAAAAAGTCAACAAAAGTAAACAAATGGTCCGGTTGGTCGGATCCCAACGTTCGGACCAAAACCCGATTACACATTCACCCTCGAACCCGGTTATGTAATTTGTTTTTGAATCCAAATTCAATTTGAGGTTATAATCCCCAATTTACCAAATCACTAATTTCTACCCATATACCCCCAATTCCACTATGAAAACACTAGATTTTTGGTTAAAACTTGTCAAATCTAATGAAAGATTGAAAGGAAATAGGTTAGAATCAGTTATCAATGATTTGGAGAAGAAAGAGCCTTGGAAAGTTCTCTCCTAGGGTTCTAGGTTTTGAATATTTGAAGAATGAATCAAAAACCCCGTCTAAGTCATATTTGCTTAGTTGTAGATGTCACATTTGCGACTTGGGGTTCGCAAATGCGAACCCCGCAAATGCGAAGAGTCAATTGCCAATGTGAAGACCATGACACCTCTACTTTCTTCGCAAATGCAAAGTGAAGTTCGAAATTTCAAACTCTGACTTGATCGCAACTGCGACCCAATGATCGCAAATGCGAAGAATCACCCTCCCCAGTTCACATCGCAAATCGTAGGACTACTAGCAATTGCGCAGCTGGGCCTCTTTGCAAATGCTAAGACCAAGGTCACAAATGCGAAGCTGACAAGTTATCTGCTTTATCGCAAATGCAAGATTTGGGACCTGCATCATAGGCCTCAGCTGAGTTCTAAGTTCAAATTTCACTCTGTAGCCTACCCGAAAGTCACCCGAGCCCTCGGGGCTCTAAACCAACTATGCACACAAGTCTAAAAAATCATACGGACATGCTCGCACGATCAAATTTTCATGATAACACCTAAAACTACAAATTGAACTCCAAATCAAATGACATTTTCAAGAAAACTCTGAACCTTCTATTTTCACAACACGGACGTCTGAATAACGTCAAACCAACTCTGTTTCTCACCAATTTTGACAGATAAGTCATAAATGCACTATTGGACCGATATCGGGCTTCAGAATCAAAATATAGACCCGATATCCAAAAGTCAAACATTGGTCAAACATTTCAAGTTCATTAAGCCTTAGAATTTTAAATTTCCATAAAATGTGATAATCGACCTAGGGACTTCCGAATTCAATTCCGGGTTACGTCCAAGTCCCAAATCACGATAAGGTTCCACTAGGACTGTCAAAATATGAATCCGGGTCCGTTTGCTCAAAACGTTGATCGAAGTCAACTTAAGTGGATTTTAAGGAAAAATTTCATATTTTTCTTGATTTTTAACATAACAGCTTTTTGGAGATACGCCGGTATTGCGCACACAAATCGATGAAGGATAAAATAAGGTATTTAAGGCTTCGAATGACAAAATTAGGTTTTAAAACATAAGATGTCATATGGGGTCATCACATTTTCCACCTCTTAAACAATCGTTCGTCCTCGAACGGACTTAGAAAAGTACCTAGACTGGTGAAGAGGTGGTGATATCTACTCTGCATGTCCGGCCAGGACTCCCAAGTAGCTGCCTTACGGGTTCACCTCTCCACTGCACTCGGACTGTAGGATAACTCTTTGACCTCAACTAACGAACCTGCCGGGCTAGAATAGCCACCGGCTCCTCCTCGTAAGTCAAATCCTTGTATAAATGGATAGAGCTGAAATCTAACATATGGGACGGATTGCCGTGATACTTCCAAAGCATAGACACATACCTAGGGCGCAAGCCTGTAAGCCACCTTTCCCACTCTCTCCAAAATCTCAAAGCGCTGAGATACCTAAGGCTCAACTTGCCCTTCTTTTTGAACCTCATTACACCCTTCATGGGCGATACCCGGAGCAACAGTCTCTCCCCGGCCATGAATGCAACATCACGAACTCTACGGTCGACATAACTCTTCTATATGGACTGAGCTATGCATAGTTGATCCTGAATAATCTTAACCCTATCCAAGACATTGTATACTAGGTTTGTACCCAACAATCTAGCCTCCCTCGGCTCGAACCATCCAACTGGCAACCGGCACCACCTACCGTATAATGCCTCATATAGAGCCATCTGAATGCTCTACTGGTAGTTGTTGTTGTAGGCAAACTCTGCAAGGGGAAATAACTGATCCCATGATCCTCTATAACACATGCACGGAGCATATCCTCCAATATCTAAATAGTGAGCTCAGAATGTCCGTCTGTCTGAGGATGAAACGCGGTGTCAACTTAACTCGCGTGCCCAACTCACACTGTACTGCCCTCCAGAAGTGTGAGGTGAACTACGTTCTTTGATCAGAAATGATAGACACGCCACACCGTGAATACAGATGATCTCGATGATATAAATCTCTACCAACCGCTCCGAAGAATAGGTAATTGCCACATGAATGAAATGGGCTGACCTAGTCAGCCTATCCACAGTGACCAAAACGGCATCGAACTTCATCTGAATCCATGGAAGTCCAACAACAAAATCAATAGTGATATGCTCCCACTTCCACTCAGGAATCTTTATGTTCTGAAGCAAACCACTAGGTCCCTGATGCTCATACTTTAGTTGCTGACAATTTAGATACCGAGCTACATAAGCAACTATATCCTTTTCCATCCTTCTCCACCAATAATGTTGTCGCAAGTCGTGGTACATCTTGGTGGCGCCCTGATGAACGGATTACTGGGAATTGTGGGCCTCTTCAAGAATCAACTCACGAAGTCCATCCACATTAAGCACACTAACACGATCCTACATCCTTAAGACTCGGTCATCTCCAACAGCAACCTACTTGGCACCACTGTGCCGCGTTGTGTCCCTAAGCACCAACAAATGAGTGTTTTCATACTGTCGATATCTGATGCACTCAAACAAATAAGACCGAGCGACTGTACAAGGTAGAACATGACTGGGCTTCGAAATATCGAACCTCAGAATCTAGTTGGCTAAAGTCTGAACATCTGATGCAAATGGCCTCTTACTGACTAGAATGAACGCAAGGCTTCCCATACTCACCGTCTTTCTACTTAAGGCATCGGCCACCATATTGGCCTTCCCAGGATGATACAAGATGGTGATATCATAGTCTTTCAATAGCTCTAACCACCTTCACTGCCTTAAATTGAGATCCTTTTGCTTCAACAAATTTTGATGGCTCCGATGATCCGTGAAAACCTCCCACGACATGCCGTAAAGATAGTGCCTCCAAATCTTTAGCGCATGAACAATGGTTGGCAACTCTAAGTCATGGACAAGGTAATTCTTCTCATTAACCTTCAAATGTGGCGATGCATATGCAATCACCCTGCCTCCTGCATCAATACTGCATTGAGCCTAAGACGAGACACATCATAATATACTGTATAAGATCCTGAACGGATGGGCAATGCCAACACCACCGATTGTAGTCAAAGCAATGTTGAGCTTCTGAAAGCTCGCCTCACACTCGTTTGACAATATGAACGGGGCACCCTTCAAGGTCAAGCTTGTCAAAGGGGCTACTATAGATGAAAACCCTCCACAAATAGATGGTAATAGCCCGCCAAACCCAATAAACTCCTAATCTCCGTGGTTTAAGTGGGTCTAGGCCAGTTCTGAATTGCCTTAATCTTCTTAGGATTTACCTTAATGACCTCTGTTGATAAAATGTGCCCCAAGAAAGCGACTGAATCCAACCAAAACTCACACTTTGAATACATAGCATATAACTGGCCGACTCTTAGGGTGTGAAGTACAATCCTAAGTTAATGCTCATTCTCCTCTCAACTGCAGGAGTAGATCAAGATATCATCAATAAACAGAATCACAAAGGAGTCCAAATAAGGCTTAAACACTTAGTTTATCAAATCCATGAATGAAGTTGGGTGTTTGTCAACCCAAAGGACATCAGTAGAAACTCATAATGCATGTACCGAGCCCTAAAAGCTATATTAAGGACATCAAATGTCCTAATCCTCAACTGATTGTAGTTAGATCTCAAATCAATATTCAAAAGCACCTTGGCACCCTAACGCTAATCAAATAAGTCATCAATCCTTGGCAATGGATACTTGTTCTTGATTGTGACTTTTGTTCAACTGCCGATATTCTATGCACATCCTCATTGATCCATCATTCTTCTTCACGAACAACATAGGTGCACCCCAGGGTGAGACACTAGGTCTAATAAAGCCCTTATCAAGAAAATCTTGCAAATGTTCCTTCAATTCTTTCAACTATGGCGGGGCCATACGGTATGGTGGAATGAAAATAGGTTGAGTGCCAAGAGCCAAATCAATATAGAAATCAATATCCTTGTCGGGCGGCATCCCCGGCAGGTCTGCAAAAAACACCTATGGAAACTCACAAACAACTGGTACTAAATCCATGGAAGGAACCTCCGCACTAGAATCGTGAACATAAGCCAAATCAGCTAGACTCCCCTTCTCGACCATACACCACGCCTTCATATATGATATAACCCTACTGGTAGAATGGCTATGAGTCCCCCTCCACTCTAGTCGAGGCAACCCCGGCAAGGCTAAGGTCACCTGTGACGACCTAAAGGGTCATCACCTATGTTATTACCCATCACGTACTTTCAAGGCCTTGAAAACCTCCTTTGTATTTTCCATGAATTGCATGTGCAGCTTAAATATGAAATTTTGTGAAAAAAGTGCTAATATTTCATATTAAAATGAATAAAATTGACTTTGGTCAATATTTTAGATAAACGGACCCGGACCCGGACCCGGACCTGGACCCGGACCCGTAATTTGATGGTCCCGGAGGGTTCGTAGGAAAATATGGGACTTGGGCATATGGCCGGAATGGAATGCCGAGGTCCCAAGCCCAAGAAATGAATTTTTGAGTAAATTGTTTTGTGAAATATCTATGGAAATTGAAAATAAAATCTGATTAGAAAGTGATGGTATCGCGCTCATATTTTGGTTCTGACGCCCGGTAAAGGTCTTATATATGGTTTAAGCACTTTCTGTAAAGTTTGGTTGAAAAAAGATTTCGTTTGACGTGTTTCAGACTTGAAATGGGAAATTTGATAGAATTCATGGATTTTGAGGTTTAATTCTATGTCTATGATGTTATATTTGCAATTTGATCGCATGGCTAAGTCCGTAGGATGATTTGGAGTCGTGTGTGTTTTTGGTTTTGAGACACGAGGGCTCGGATGAGTTTTGGATAGGTAACGGGGTGTAAAAGACTTAGAATTTCTGGTGTAGAAGTCCATATCAGGTGTCTGGTGTTGTTCAGTTCGATCGCAGGCCTAGCTCTGCGATCGCATAGTGTGTTTCAGAGGGGATGGTTCTGTGGCTCTATGCGATCGTATAGTTGCTTCCGCGATCGCATAGAGTATAGGCGGTCTGAGGTGGGGGTTGGTAGTATCTATTTTGTGGTCGCATTTTGTCCCTCGCGATCCCAGAGGTCTGTGGTTGGCCCTTCTGTGATCGCACCCTTCCTTTTGCGGTCTCGTAGTAGGAAATCCTATAGCTCTGCGATTGCAGCCCCTCTTCCGCGATCGCAGAGAACAATTTTGCTCAGTGGTAGATAAATATTTCCAGAACCAGTAGCTTCTGGATTTTTCATAAGTTTTCACGAAATTCATCTTCTCCAAGGTCCTTAGGCATCCATTAAATCCATCCCTCATCTTCTCCAAGGTTCTTGGGTTAGTAAATTTTAACTCATTTCCGTCATTTTTCATCTATAATTAATGAATTCCTAAGCCTAAAACATGCAAATTATAGTGGAAATTCTGGAATTTGGGTAGAGTTAGGCCCTTTTGAATTTTCTTGATTTAGACCTCATTTTGGGGTCGAATTGAAAACAAATCATATATTCGGGCTCGTGGGTGAATGGGTGACATGGTTTTGGTCCGAGCCTCGTGTTTTGACCAAGCGGGCCCGGGGTTGAATTTTGGTATTTTTGGAAGAAAGCTAGAAAATGGATAATTAGGCCATGTAATTGAATCTTTGAATCCTTATTGATATACTTGAGTTTATGCCTAGAAAATATTATGCCGGAGTTGAATTCTAAAGGAAAGGCAGTGTTAAAAGGTTGATCGTTATACGTTGGACCCGAGGTAAGTGTTTGGTCTAACTTTAGCTTGAGGGAATAGGAGTTGAGTCTTGATTGCTACTTGCTAATTGTAGAGTATGATGTATAGGCATGGTGGAGAGTATCTATACATTGGCCAGCATGACCGTGAGTCTTATTATTGCAAATATTCCGATTTTGTTGTAACTTCCATGCTTAATTGATGATTTCTATATGTTTTAAGGAGCATGTGTATGGAATTGTGATCTTTAAATTTCGAGGAAGCATTGGATCAAATTGTAACATGAATGGTGAAGAATTATGAGATATTACATTTTTGGAGCATTGGCTCAAATTGTGAAACGAATAATGAAGAAATAACATTTAATTCCGTTGTTAAATAGTGAACCGTTTAGTTTATCCTATTAACTTGGTGTTAATATGCCAGTTTATTTATATACGTCGGTTTGTCTAGCGGGTTCAACATTAGACGCCATCACGCCCCGATGGTGAGATTTCGGGGCATGACATCACCATCTTAGCGTGAGAGTCCAATATAACGTGATATGGTGACAACCAATCCATACCCAAGATAACATCAAAATCAACCATATCGAGAAGTAGAAGATCTACACTAGTCTTAAGACTCCTATGGTGACTAGAAATAAACTATAAACGCGGTCTAAAACAATAGAATCCCTCGTAGTTGTGGACACATGCCCAAGAGCACTAAAAGAATCACGAGGCAGAACCAAATATGAAGCAAAATAGGATGACACACAGGAGTAAGTAGAACCCGGGTCAAATAGAACTAAAGCATCTCTACTGCAAACTAAAACAGTACCTGTGATAACAGCGTCAGATGACTCAGCCTCAGTCCTGGCTGGAAAAGCATAACATTAGATCTGGGCCCCACCACCCTGAACTACATCCTTGGGACAACCTCCTGCTGGCTGGCCTCCACCTCTAACGGCATGACCTCCACCTCTAACAGTGTGACCATTAGCTTTCACAGTCTGGCCTCTACCTCTGGCTTCCTGACCCCTGCCTGTGGCTGGGTGAACATGCGGTGCAGCAAATGGTGTCAGGACAATGGCACGAGACCCCTAATGATATGGCGTGATGCCCAGTTGTCTCGGGCAAGTCCTTCTGATATGCCCAAAACCACCATACTCGAAACATACATCCTGGTACTATGGCTGCGGAAACTAAGACTGACCCAAACGAGCCGGATGACCACGGTATAACTGTGAATAAGAAGTGCAGTGATAGGAGCTGGTGGTGCACTGTAGGTTGGTTGTCTCGTATGAGGCACATAAGGACCACGACTCCCTGAAGCACTATGGGATGTCTGAAGCATTGAATGAAATGACCTGGGAGATTAGCCTCTACGAAAAGTACCCCTGCCTCCAGATGAGGCACCGTTGAACCCACCGTAATGGCGAGGCCTCTTGTCAGACCCCCGACCTCCTTGAGCGAGAACCATCTCGACTCGCTTGGCGACATTGGCAGCCCTCTAAAAAGAAATCTCACTCTTTGTATCCTTATCCTTCTTCATTCTGATAGGCTGAGCAAGTCCATCAATAAACCTCCTCACCCTCTCTCTCTCTCTCTCTCTCTCTCTCTCTCTCTCTCTCTCTCTCTCTCTCTCTCTCTCTCTCTCTCTCTCTCGATAGGAAGTTGAAGAAGAGAATGACGGGGCAAATCCACAAAACGCGTCTCATACTGAGTAATAGTTATACTGCCCTGCTGAAGATGCTCATACTGACGGCGATGCTGCTATCTCAATGTCATAGGGAGGAACTTCTCTAGGATGTGCTGAGAGAACTGGTCCCAAATAAGAGCCGACGACCCAGCTTGTCTGGTCAACAAATAACCTCCCCACCATTTCTTGGCGGAACCTGACATTTGAAATGCAGCAAAATCGACCCCATTGGTCTCCACTATACCTATGTTCTGTAACACCTAATGACAGATGTCAAGATACTCCCGGAGATCCTCTAAAGATGCACCACTGAAGTGAACTGGAAAGAGCTTAGTAAACTTATCCAACCTCCATAAGGCCTCAAAAGGCATAGCTGACACATCACTGTCCTGTGTCACAACAACCGGCTGAATTACTCCGACTTGATGAGCTGCTAGAATCTAATATTGGGGAGCCTTCTACTTTAGAGTGTGAATAGCAAGAGTTTGTACTCATCCTACAGCCTGAGAGACGGCTGGTGCCATGAGGAATGCGCTACTCTTGGCCACACTCTCCATAAGTCCCACCAAACGGACCAAGGCGTCCTGAAGCACTGGGGTGGCAATGAACTACTTCGGAACCTGAGTTGGCCCAAAAGGAACAGTCTGGGCTAGAACCTCGTTGTCAAACTCTACCAGAGGCTCCACTTCTAGGCTGCTGCTCAAGCCCTGGGCTGAGCCTTACCTCTTCCTCGGCCTTTGGCACGGCCTCGGCCTCGACTCTTGCCCCTCGTAAGAGCTGCCACTTGGGGCTCTGGCTGCTGCTCAGCTAAGGATGCGGTACGTGTTCTCACCATCTGCGAGAGAATAAGAGTAGAAAAGTTCAATTAGCATTAAGAGAACAAAACCGCAAGACAGAGATGAGTAAAAGTGAAATTTGTTCCTAAACTTTATAGCCACTGGAAGATAAGTACAGACGTGTCCATACTGATCCTCTAGACTCTACTAAGCCCGCTCGTGAATTGCGAAACCTAGGTAACCTAGTGCTCTAATACCAACTTGTCACGACCCGGAATTCCCACCTTCGGAATCGTGATGGTGCCTAATATTTCACTTGCCGGCTAAGCCAACATTAGAGAATTATTAAGCCATACATTTCAGTAATTGAAGTCAAATAAGCTAAAACGAAATAAAACGAGCACAGAATAATATAAATGCCATAATATCGACTACATTTAGAAATAGGAGTAACAACTCACGAGCTACTATAATTTACTACAAACGAGGTCTAAGGGGAATTACAACGAGGTTCTTGCCCATAGAGATCACATGAATGGCTATAAGGTCTGGTGACTACACGGTACCGCGGAATCAACCGGATCACAAGTCCTACCGTGCACGCCCACTCGCCCGTCGCCAATCACATAACACATAATTCAGGGATACGTACCCTCAGAACCAAGTTTAGAAATGGTGCTTACCTCAAACCTTGCAAATCTTCTCCAACAAGCCCTTGCTTCGTGAATTGGCCTTCGTACGCCTCGAATCTAGCCACAAACAACTCAATACGATCAACACATGCTATAGGAATCGATTTCACATGAAAAATCAAAGTTCTTAATCAAAAGTCAAAAGGTCAACCCTGGCTCACGTCTCGGAATCCAACAGAATTTACAAAATCTGGACACCAATTGAACCACGAGTCCAACCATACAAAAATTACTCAATTTTGATAAAAACTCGACCTTCAAATCCTCATACTAAAACTTATGAAGAATCGCCTCTAATTAAAAGATGAAAATAATGATATATTCATGTAAAACCAAATCCTGGTTATAATCACTTACCCCAATCAATGCCTTGAAAATCCCTCCAAGAATCGACTCTATTCGAGTCCCAAAAATCAAATTGTGAAATATAACTCAAACCCTCGTTTTTAATATTTAAGAGCCTGTCCAGATGCTTTTTCACGATCGCGGGAAACCCTTCGCGTTCGCGAAGCACAAATCCTCAAGTGCCAAAAATTACTCTACGAGAAAACGATTAGGCCCACAAGAACACGACCCATAGGATCCCAGACCTACGGGATCGCAATCCTCTTCACGCAATCGCAAATAACAAATCGCGTGACCCCAACTTCTACCTCATTTCCTCTTCGCGAACGCGACCTTACCCACGCGCTCGCGATTCACTGCCTCACCAACGTATGTGATCGCATATACTACCTCGCCAACGCATAAAACAGAAGTTCCATTTGACCTAACAACACTTTGAGATCACGATCCTTCTCTCGTGATCGCGTACAAGGACACCAACACCAGCAAAATCAACAGTCTTCCAATTTCTAAAATGCGTCAAACATGATCCGAATAACATCCGAGACCCCGGGACCTTAACCAAAAATACTAACAAGTCCTAAAAGACAGTATGAATTTAGTCGAGGCCTCAAATCATATCAAATAACATCAAAACATGAATCGCACCCAAATTCAAGCGTCATGAACTTATGAACTTCTAATTTCTACATTTGAGGTAGAAACATATCAAATCAATTTCGATTGACCTAAAATTTTGCACACAAGTCATAAATGACACCACAGGCCTATTTCAACTTCTGGAACAAAAATCCGAGCCTGATAACAACAAAGTCAACTCTCGGTAAAACTTCTCAACTCTCAAACTTCCATTTTTCCAACTTTCGTCATTTCAATCCTAAATCACCTATGGACATCCAAAACACTATCCAGGCAAAATTCTAAGTCCAAAATCATCCTACGGAGTTATCGGAACCGTCAAAACTTTATTTCGGAGTTAGTTACACATAAGTCAACTTCCGGTCATCTTTTTCAACTTAGGCTTCTAACCTTGGGACTAAGTGTCCCAGCTCATTCTAAAACATCCTCGAACCAAAACCATAATAATAATTGAGCATAGAATAAGTAGTAATTAGGGGAATGGGGATATAACACTCAAAACGACCGGCTGTGACGTTATATTTTTACAATATAGAAGTCGATGAATCAAGTGAATATGAAAGATAGCCAGAATAGAGATTCATCTCACTGTTCTACAACAACATAAGACAAATTAAGCAAAAGCAATATAGACCAAACAAGTTGGAATGTTTTAATCTAAGATTGGACTCGAGAATAGAGTCAATTAGAAGATTAAATATCCAATAAGAAAAATCTAAATCATATGAGATGAAAGATACTCAATACTTATGGTTTGCCACTCAAGATCGTTGGAATACCTATTGCATTGTACTCAAGATGCTAGCTAGAACTAACTTAGTTTCAATAGAACTAGCATAATAGGTTTGAGAGTTGAGACTTTGGGTTTAAATTACTTTTTGGCCATAAATGTTTCCATAATCACAAAAGCCAAGGAAAACAATTAACGTTTGTTATTTTAAAACATAGTATATATATAAATATATAAATATATATAAATATATAAATATATATATATATATATATATATATATATATATAAATATATATATATATATATATATATATATNGATTAAAAATATACCTCAATTAACGGTACGATTATAAATTTATATTAAAATATACGATTTTTTAAAATAAATCTAATAATCGATTTGATATGGCTCGATTATGTTAGTTTAATCGATTTTTAGAGATCCATCCACATTCCTACAATTTACCCACCAATAGAAATTATCAAATCGACTCCGTAGGTCGTTGTCCACACCTTTAAGGAATCCTTTCCACTTTTTCTGTTGTCCACATCTTTAACGATTTCTTTCCACGTTTTTTGTTGTCCTCTCCAAAGCAATCCGCTATATTTAGTCCATTCATATTGATCTACCTACCTAGTCCAACGGTAAATTAATACAAACAAAAAGAATATAGGTAGAAAAACGTAATTGAAGTGCAAAGGAAACGAAATATTAAAATTTGGAAAGGCCTCTAACAAATGGCTATCAACTTGTCTATATTTAATTCCTTGTCCGTTGGTAAACTAATACGAAAAAAAGATAGTCTGGGAAGAAAAAATGGAAGTGCAAAGAAAACGAAATATTAAATTCTGGAAAGGCCACAGACAAATGGTTAACAACTGGACAATATTTTAAATTGCTAGTGCATTCAAAATAAGATGTTGAAATACTTTGTTTTAGTAATTTAGAAATTGTATGGTCACACTCACCTGTCCTCTCCCTCTCCATTACTATACATGTTATCAAGTCTTCAATTATTCTGCTATAAAATAATGCGACCAGCAATTTGTTATTATTATTAAAGAACAGGCAATGTGAAACGAAGCTCGCCATGTCTACCGGCCAGATACTATTCTAGCGGTAAGTAAACTTAATAATTGCAGATTACTCCATTCTATTTTGAATTAATCAATCGTCGACTTGATTCAATTAATTAAGCCAAAGTCTTTTTATAATCAAGTCATTCCCGTCACTACCATTTGGGTTCTTTAGAAGGAGACAACACAATATAGCACTTCCCAAAGAATCTCTGGCGCTGGTAAACTAATACAAACAATAAGGGTCTCGAGGAAACTATTTTAACATTGGAAGGCCAGCGCCCACAGAGTAATGAAATCCACTTGCAAATATTTTTATTGGGTACCAACTGTCATTTAAACTTGTTATATTGTCTCTAGGTGCAATTAAAAATTATATTACAAAAGACCGATAATTCCGAATGCGAGTCAACTTAAAAGAAAACTGACACCATGTACTCATTAAGTATTTTGTTTAACCTCGCCGAAATAATGACAAGACTTTTTAATAAAAATATGCTCACTAGTAAAAGTCTGTATCGAAATCTAGCAATAGAACTATACTACACTATAACAGAATAGAGTACATGATATAAATGTACAAAATGATGATAGAGTACCGGAAGAAATCACAATTCAACAGGTTCCAATATCTCACCCAATTCTTTCTTTAGAGCGAAAACCAATAAATCACAATAATCATGTCAGACCGAAACCTATGGGCTGCAACGGACACCCGGTACCTTACTCAACCGAGTACCAATTTAACGTATCATATGTATCATACAATCATAGCTAACTGAGTCGGAAAGACTGTCATGAGATAACTAGAATAAACATAAGAGAATACTCGACATAGAACGACCCAACCTGATGTAAAAACTTATACACATGACATACGGGCCTATAAGGCCAACGTGATCTTTTGTAAACTCAAAACATAGGCCGACAAGGCCATACAAGTATCTGTATATATGGCATCTGTCTACAGACCTCTAAGAGTATATAAGTATCATAAAGTTCGGGACTGGACGCCGACATACCAATCAATACATGTCCTAATTATACTGACAAAATAAGCAACTCCAGAGCAAATGGAGCACACCAACACATTCCATTGAGCTGATAGCCTAGTTGGGGGACTCTCAACCTATCTATCGAGACCTGCAGGCATGAAACGTAGCATCCTCAGAAAAAGGGACGTCAGTACAAACAATGTACTGAGTATGTAACGAATAAAAATTAGTAAATAATAGACATGAGAGAAACATGGAGTAAAAGACTCGACATGTAAGTCTGAATAGCTCTACGAATCATTTAATACTTATAATGTCATCCATATGAATATAAATGACATACCATGCATGGGTATATGCGTTCATAACATCATCAAGCCTCTGAGGGCATCCCATCATATCATCTCGACCACTGTGGGCAAATCATCAACGTATACCAGCTGATTAGGTGGTGGTGCATATATAACGCCGTAACTTTTTTTCATATCTCATATATAAACATGAGAGAATACTCAACATAGAACAACCCAACCTGATGTAGAAACTTATACACGTGACATACGGACCTATAATGCCAACATGATAATTTGTAAACTCAAAACACAGGTCGACAAGGCCATACAAGTATTTGTATACATGACATCTGTCTGCAAGACTCTAAAAGTACAAGAGTATCATAAAGGTCGGGACCGGGCCTCGCCATACTAATCAATACATGTCCTAATTATACTGACCAAATAAGCAACTCTGCAGCAAATGGAGCGCACCAACGCCTTCCGTTGAGCTCATATCCTAGTTGGAGGACTCTCAAACTGTCTATCAGGACCTACGGGCATGAAAGGCAGCGTCCCTATAAAAAACATCTCTAATTAAATAATTAATCAATTACCCACATAATTAACAATTATCTCAAATTATATAAAATACTACTCACTTTTAACACACTTTATACATCTTACCATCATGGTCATGTAGTACTTTGTATGGCACTAGTCCATAAATACATGGTATTATAGCTTGGACCGTATTTTACCTCAAAATGTCAAACTTCGACAAAACTCATTTTTTCGATTTGGTTACTCTCTCACCTTCACGGATTTACTTATCACTTGTTTGAAATAACATAGTACTTATAACCTCCAAATAATCTCATTCCCAAGCTTACGTCGATTAACTTATGACGAACTTTTAACGTACGAAAATGTGGAATGTAACATCTCATTTCAAAGCTTATATCAATTTACTTATGGCGTACTTCTACGTACGAAAACATGGCGTGTAGCAAATAACCTCAACACTTTCATAGTGTGAAAAATATACTCAAGACATCAAATCCAATGGCACGGAAACACCCTTCGTGCATTTATCTCATCCTCACCAATTATGCGTAAAATTGTACAAACCGAGTAGCAGAAATAACGTTAACAGAAATGACAAAGTAGGAAATATGAAAGTGAAATGATGAAAGAGAACGTACATAAGAAGATCACTAACAGACTAGGCAGAAAGCATAGAGGTAATCACAACGATTTGAAAAAGGAATGTAACTTCAACTAACTAGCATGGTGAAGGCATAAAGATAGATATGACAAATAAGGAAGAGAACACGTGATCTGTATAAGTTTAAAATTAGCGACATGAACGACTAACATGGAAAAGAGCTATACTTAAGTGCGACAAAATAGATATGTCATGGATGCAATCATAACAACATGAAGTAGGCATGATATTGGCAAGTTAAGCAAATAGAAGGCATGGGTAACGCGACAACAATTGTGATAGAGGATAAAGATAGAACATTAATGACAAATCACATAAGAACAGTGAATACGACAATAACAACTCAAGGTAAAGACATGAATATATCTGCAAGGATATCACAACATAATGCATGTCCCTCCTCCTCACATGAACGGAAACACCATTCGTGCCATGAACTCGCAATAACATGAAAGCATAATAATATAAATGCAATGGCACGGCATCACCCTTCGTGCTTTTACTCACATAGCATGGCACGGAATTACCCTTCATGCTTTTACTCACAAATGATATGGCACGACATCACCCTTCGTGCTTTTACTCTCAATAATATGGCACGGCATCACCCTTCATGCTTTTACTCTCAATAATATGACACGACATCACCCTTCGTGCTTTTACTCTCAATAATATGGCACGGCATCACCCTTCATGCTTTTACTCTCAATAATATGACACGACATCACCCTTCGTGCTTTTACTCTCAATAATATGGCACGGCATCACCCTTCATGCTTTTACTCTCAATAATATGACACGACATCACCCTTCGTGCTTTTACTCTCAATAATATGGCACGGCATCACCCTTCATGCTTTTACTCTCAATAATATGACACGACATCACCCTTCGTGCTTTACACTCAGTAATATGGCGCGTCATCACCTTTCATGCTTTACACACTCACATGATAATGTATATACAATGGCACGGCAACACGCTGTGTGCTTTATGCTCTTCCTTACCAAGCATATGTACATAAGTGACAAACAAGGCAGGAAGTATAACTAACGTCAAGGAGATTGTTTAGATGAATATAGCAAATGAATCCCAATCACAACTTTCCAAGCCAACAATGGTTTAATAAACCCGCAAGAATGTTATTATTCAAGTATTTCTACAAATCTCACAAATGATCTACAACAAAAGTATAAAATCTAGTACCTCAATAACATCGGTCGTAGAAATGTATTAGTGATTATGCATAGTGATGATCGAATTAAACACATCAATGTATTCTCAGAATCCTATCAAATTTCTCAAGTTATAATTAGCTAATCTTAGTTGTAACATTTAACACCATATCCTTAGTATCTAGGAGTCAAGTATGGCATGAAGCAAGAAGATCACGTGAATTTACAAGACACAATTTATAACATAATTTACCCCCCGAGCATGGTTTACCCTGGAACATGCATATATGCTCGTCACCTTATATATGTATCACTCCCGCATGTAGCAAACAATGTCAAACAGCAGGGAAAATTCCCCCAACAAAGTTAGGCAAGACACTTACCTCGAAACACGGGTCCAAGGGTAGGTCTTGACTACCCACAACCTCACGAGTCCAAATACGTATTTTGTTTCTAAATCTGAGACCTATTCGACTCGCAAATCCTAAATTTTCATTTTTTAATGTTTGGACAAAGTCACCAAAATTTGCCCTAAATTCTTAAGAATTTGATGTTAAATATTATGTAAAACCATGAAATGTAGTTGATAATTGATTAGAGGCACTTACCCAATGATTTGGTAGGAAACCCCATCACAAAATCGCCTCCCATCGAAGTTAAGGTTCAAAATATAACAAAATGAAGCTAAGTCTCGGAATTCTCAGCATTTAGCAGGCATCATATGTCGCATTTGTGGAAAGGGTTTCGCAAATGCAAAATAGACGATTTCTGCTAATGTCGCATTTGCGACCAAACACTTCGCAAATGCGAAAAGGGGGCCATCGCAAATACGAGGAATTCTTCACAAAAGCGAATCTCTGCCCAGGTTCGCACATGTGAGGTTGATTCGCAAATGCAATAGCCGCACTTGCGAAAAAAACATCGCAAATGCGATGACACCAGAACCAACACTCAAAATTTAAATAACATCAAAATAACCTCTAGAATCACGAATCGGACGCCAAAACTCATAAAGAGCAAAGTAAACTTCAAGAACTTCTAGAATCACAACCAAACGTCCGAACCATATGGCGCCAAATTTTTCAGACAAGTTCTACAAGACGAAACAAACCTACTTGGAGCTTCAACTCACGCATAATAACCTCGAAACGACGAATCACACCTCACGTCAAAATCAATGAACTTTGGAACATCAACTACTACAATCAATGCCAAACCCTATCAAAACACGTCCGATTGACCTCAAATTTTTCACACACGCCACATTTGACATAACAGACGTATTCCAACTTCCGAAATCTGAATTCGACCCCGATATCAAAAAGTCCACCCCTGGTCAAACTTCCCAAAAATCCAACATCCGCCATTTCAAGACTAGTTCTACTACGGAACACCAAATTATAATCTCGACGCACTCCTAAGTCCAAAATCTCCCAATGGAGCTAACGGAACACACGAAACTCCATTCCGAGCTCCAATGCTAAAAGGTCAAATTTGGTCAACTCTTCCAACTCAAAGCTTGAATCTTGAAGTTCATTCTTCCAAATTGATTTCGGATAACATGAAAACCAATACCTACAATTTACGCAAAAGCGGAGATACTCGAGCCCTCAAACTACCAAGAAAGTGCAAATGCTCAAAATGACCAGTCGGGTCATTACATCCTCCACCACATAAACACACGTTCGTCCTCGAACGTGCCAAGAGTCGTTCCAGAGATATCAATCCACGGTGTAACCCTACTATGCATATATCTGGGGGTGATCCCACGTCACCTTGCTCCATATAAGCTTGCCACCGCAACATAATTAGAGATCCTAACTTCAACTTTGGTCCATAGAACCCAAATCTCCAACATCCAAAATTCATTACAAGCTCCGAATATCATATCTAAACATTGTATAAACCTGAACATTTTTATTAGTTCATAACCATAAGTCCCCAAGATGAAATCGTATGATACACCCCATCACTTAAACAATCACAACAGGAACTGCTGACCACCATTACTACCCTAAAACAAATCAGGTGCCGGTAGAAAACCTCATATCGATTAGAGCCTCATTCAAAGCATTCATACCCTGCAGGTGATGAAAGAAACATGCATAATCTATTAACCACTCATCTGATCAATAAGCCAAGAAACACACTGGTCCGGCAAGGGCCATTGCCCAAATCCTCAGCAAAATATAGTAATTATTCCTCCAAACCTTCCTCACCCCAACGATAGTGCAAATCTCAAGTCTAGAAACCTCATCTCAACCAATATAAGCAGCCCTACCGACAAGTATCAATAATAATCATATGGAGCCTAAATTTGACTAATGCTGGACAACATCTTATGGAAGAACTTAACACTTCTAATATTCTATTCCTAACACATGACATGTCCCTTTGAAATTAAAGTGGGAAAACCAATTTAAGTTTGCTTATTATGAAAGTATAAAGTATATAATCAACGATTTGGTTGCCTGGACAATTGTTGGAAAAGTTATGATTATGGGAATCTTAGAGGGAAAGGTTTAGTCGTCGGGATCTTGTCGAAAAATTTATGCTAGAACTATGGAATGGAAAGATGCGGGTGCCATTGGGACAATCATCGGAAAGAGACATGGTACTGCAAAATGATCATAAAAAAGGGAGGCATAATGATCTGAAATGGTCACCACAACAGAAATACAGTACCATTAGAACAGTTGCCGGCAAAAGGCACTGTGCTGCCGAAGCAATAATCAAAGAGGGCATGTACGGTAAGTATGTTAAAGCTATCCCTTCTTTCTTTTGGCATGGTCGAAATTATACTGAAAAAACGAGCAAATACACAATTTCTATAAATTACTCTATTTATAGAAATAGTAGGGGTGTCTATATTATTGATTCCCCATGAGAATTATTATTATCCTATGTTCATGGGTCTCGAAAATACGTATGTTGGTAAAGTTTATTTCATGATATTAATGTGACGATCCGGCCGGTCATCTTATCAATTAACGCCGCGATCCCCTATTAACTGTTTTCCCCAAGTCTATTTCTGCTAAATTTAATTGCCGGGACGTTCTGTTTTGAGTTTCTGAGAGTATTGGGACACTTGGTCCATAAATGACAGCTTAAGTGTTGGAAAGTTGCCCGTAGTTGGAGCAATGTGAAGACAGCCTCGGAATGGAAACCCGATGGTTCAGTTAGCTCCATTAGGTTATTTCGGGGTTGGAAGCGTGTTCAGAATGTATTTTGGAAGTCCGTAACTCATTTAGGCTCGGAATGCCGAAGTTTGAATTTTTGGAGTTTCCATTCCGATAGTGAGTTTTTGATCCGAGGGTCGGAATGGAATTATGAAAGTCACAGTAGTTCCATCATATCATTTGGGATGTGTGTGCAAAATTTGAGGTCATTCGGATAAGTTTAGACGTGTTTCGGCGTCGGATGTGAATTCTAGAATTTTCCTAAGTTTCTAAGCTTGAACCTATGCATAATCGATGTTTTTGATGTTATGAGACGTGTTTTTAAGGCTCGACCTAATTCAAATAAGGTGTTAAGGTTGGTTGGTGGTTTTGGTTAAGGTCCCGGGGGCCTCGGGGTTGTTTCGGATGCTTAAATGGAGAAATTTTGGACTTAGCTATTGCTGAACCAGGCCTCTTCTGGTGTCTTCACACTTGCGAAGGTTTTTTCGCAGGTGCAGACTCGCAGGCGCGTGGGGCTTGATCGCAGGTGCGATAGAGGGGGGATTTGACTAGTGGTACCAGGTGTGACCTGGGTTCCGCAGGTGCAGGCCCAGTGTAACTTAAGTGATTTCCGCACTTGCGATGCTTTTTCCGCAGATGCGGTGATCGAGACCACATGTGCGAATTCCCTGTGTTTTATTACAAAAAATTAGAGAGTTTATCTCATAATTCTAAAAAATCGTGTAAGGGCTCGGGAATTGGCGCTTTTCTGTTGGTGTTGAAGAGAAGGATCATAGGTAACATTTTCTAATCCTAATTCATTGTTAGACCATCAATTCCCGTTGTTTTTTTTAGTTTAATTATCAAAAATGGGGGAAAACTCATAGGAAATTGATGAAATTTCCCCAACCCAAAATTTTAAGAATTTAAAGGGGTTTTTGGCATCAGATTTCAATTGTTTCTGGTTGAGTGAGTCCGTGAGTGAATGGGTGTCCGAAAATACAACTTTTACCTGATTCCTAGACGTGGCCCGAGGGGCATTTTTGTCATTTTACCTAATTTCGCGCCTTAGCTTGAATTAACACTAAAAATCAGTTAGTTGAGATGTTATTTATGACATGCAATTGAATTGTATAGATTTGAGCCATTTGGAGTAAGATACTCGTGGCAAACGTGTAGTTTTGTGTTGAATTTGAGCCGGTTCGAGGTAAGTGGCATGTCTGACCTTGTGTGGGGGACCTTTCCCCTTAAGATATGATATTTGGTAATTGAATGCCTAGTATGTGAGGTGACGAGCGCGTACTTGTGTTAATTGTTGAAAATCCGGGTTTACTTTAAATATTTAGCCTGAGTTTCTTTCTTACCTATTTTACTCTAATTGCAATTATAGTCTATGTTAGCTTAGAAAATCATGCCTAGTTGCCATGAATTGCTTATTTGCTTAAATTTCCTTAATTGCACTACGTGAAGCATGTTAGACAAGAGTTACTTGTTGCCTTGTATTTTTGCACTCTAATTCTGAAGGTCTTCTTGTTGTGCATGCATATTTACTTTGGGACTACGGGACGTTATCCCGGGAGATCTCCCTGCATATTTACTTTGGGACTACGCGACGGTATCCCGGGGGATCCTCCTTCATATATACTTTGGGGCTACGGGATGGTATCCCGGGAGATCCCCCTGCACATTTACTTTGGGACTACGAGACGTTATCCCTGGAGATCCCCCTGCATATTTACTTTCGGACTACGGGACGTTATCCCGGGAGATCCCCCTACACATTTACTTTGGGATTATGGGATGGTATCACGGGCGATTCCCCCTGCACACGATAGTTGGACTACGGGACGGTATACCCTGAGATCCTTCGGATATACATATGATGGACTACAGGACGGTATCCTGGGAGATCCACTAGACAGTTGAGAAAAGGACTACAAGACAGTATCATGGGAGATCTTCATTGTTACCATTGTTATTGAGCTATTCATATTCCGTGTTTACTTTGTTCTTGTGTTTTGTTATTGCCTTGTTGACCTGTCTTAGTTCACATCTGTATTCATTACTACAGTCTATTTTCATACTGTAAATCACTATTATATTGTTTAACCTCGGTAGGGCCCTGACCTTCCTCGTCACTACCCGACCGAGGTTAAGCTTGGCACTTACTGAGTACCGTTGTGGTGTACTCATTCCCTTTCCTACGCATGTTTTTCATGTGCAGATCAAGGTACCTCCACTCAGACGCACTATCCCCGAGGTTGAGAGATCCAGCAGAGACTTAGAGGTACATCTGCCGCGTCCGCAGACCAGGAGTCTCTATCTTATTCCATCCTTTGTGAAAAGTTTTTCCTTCCTTACAGTTGTGTAGACATTCTGGAGTTAGAGTAGTGTATTATATTTCTCTTAACCTATGGTTCCCGTGGACTTCCGGGTTTTGGGGTGATATTGTAGACTTCCGCATTATATTTTGGGTTGTATATGCCAAGTGGCATTTATATACAGTCTTTCTTTTAGATTGATCAATTTTTACTTAATCATTCCACTATTTATGTTATTTTTTTCGCATTGTTAGGTTTACCTAGTTATAGGGACTGGGTACCATCACGACATGTTTACGGAGGGATAACTGGGGTCGTGACAAGTTGGTATCATAGCATTAGGTTCATAGGAATCACGGAACACAGGCCGGTTTAATAGAGTCTCGCTGATCGATACGGAGACGTCTATACTTATCTACGAGAGGTCATGAACTGTTTAGTAAAAATCTTCACTTTGTTGTTTTCCTCGTCGTGCAATATTTTTGACATCCATTCTAAACCTCTGTTTTCTATTCTCTCACAGATGGTGAGGACACGTGCTACTCGGAACGATCAGGCACCTGTGCCCTCTACTGCAGCCGCAAGAGGCCGGGGCCGAGGTAGTGGCCGAGGACGCGCACGTGGTGCAACGAGAGTACCTGCGCGAGCTGCCGCCGAGGTACCACCAGCAGATCCAGCGGAGGTCCGGGCACCTGACACGCCTACTTCCACTACTACTCCAGCCCTTCAGGAGACATTAGCTCATTTCATGTCTATGTACACCACTCTGGATCATGCAGGGTTGCTTCCCCTTGCTGCAGCCACATCCCAGGCAGGGGGAGGAGCACAAACTCCCACCGCCCATGCTCCTGAGCAGCGAGTGCATGTGGAGCAGGTCCTAGAGATCATTCCTGTGCCGCCTGTAGTTCCAGTTAAGCCCGAGGAAGGGTCAGCTGCTTTAGAGGACGAGCAACGTAGACTTGAGAGGTTCAAGAAGTATGACCCTCCGGTATTCAGTGAACTAGCATTAGATGACGCCTTGGAGTTTCTAGAGGAGTGTCACTGTATTCTTCGCACTATGGGCATAGCCGGATCTAGTGGGGTTTCCATTAATACCTTCCAGCTTCGCGGAGCCACCTATGGTTGGTGGTGTACCTATGAGTTAGAAAGTCCAGACGAAGCTGCTTCACTGACCTGGACCCAGTTCTCAGACATGTTCTTGAGAGAGTTTGTTCCTCAGGGCCTCAGGGATGGATGGCGCGTAGAGTTTGAGCATTTTCTCCAGGATACTATGACAGTTTCAGAGTATGCTATCCGTTACACCATATTGGTTATGCATGCGCCGGCTTTGGTTGCTACTGTCCGCAAGAGAGATCACTGGTTCATTGATGGTATTATCCCACCCATCAGATCTAGCATGGCTCGAGAGTTCGAGATGGACATTTCTTATCAATATTTAGTGAGCATTACTAGAAGGATCGAGGGTATGCTCGCTAGGGAGCGATAGGAGAGAGAGGCCAAGAGGTCTCGAGAGTCGGGCCAATACTCTGGTGCCAGTACCCCAGCAGCAGGTCATCATGGTAGGGGTTATATGGTCCACCCAGCTCATTCATCTCTTCCAGCAGCCAGTGGTACCCCAGCTCTACCCAGGTGTTAGGAGCCTTACTATACACCTCTAGTTTCTAGTGCGCCTCCTGCGCGAGGTTCTTTCAAAGGTCAGTCTGGCAGACCTGGCTCTAGCCAGTCAAAGCCACCACAACCTCCCAGAGCTTGTTTCGACTGTGGAGATACACGCCATGTGGTTAGGGACTGCCCAGACTTATTAGGGGTGCATCTTCACAGAATTTTCAGCCACAACGTGCTCAGCAGGGTTCTCAGGCTATGATCACAGCTCCAGTTGCTATCCGATCTGCCCAGCCAGCTAGGGGCGGAGGTCGGGGAGGTAGAGGTCACCCTCGAGGGGGAGCCCAGGTTAGATATTATGTTATTCCTGCTCGTACTGAGGCTGTTGCCTCCGATTCTGTCATCACAAGTATTATACTGGTTTCTCAGAGACATGCATTGGTTCTATTCGATCCAGGCTCCACGTATTCTTATGTGTCTTCTTATTTTGCTCCGCATTTGAGTATAGCGCGAGATTCTTTGGGTTCTCCTATTTATGTTTCTACTTCTATGGGGTTTCTCTTGTTGTGGACCGCGTTTATTGGTCGTGTTTGGTTACTATTCATGGTTTTGAGACCAGTGCGGATTTATTGTTATTTGATATGGTGGATTTTGATATTATCTTGGGCATGGACTGGTTGTCGCCCCATTATGCTATTCTTGATTTTCACGCCAAGACCGTGACGCTGGCTATGCCAGGTATTCCGCGTGTTAAGTGGAGTGGTACCTTATATCACACTCCCAGTAGAGTTATCTATTTTTTTAAAGCTCAGCGTATGGTTGAGAAGGGGTGTGCCACATATTTAGTTTATGTGAGAGATTTCAGTGTTGATACCCTTTCTGTTGATTCAGCTCCAGTGGTACGGGATTATCCCGATGTGTTTCCAGCTGTATCTTCCGGCATGCCGCCTGATAGAGACATTGATTTTGGCATTGATTTGTTGCCGGGTACTCAGCCCATTTCCATTCCTCCGTACTGTATGACTCCTCATGAGTTGACGGAGTTGAAGGATCAGTTACAAGAATTGCTTGATAAGGGTTTTATTCGACCCAGTGTTTCACCTTGCGGTGCTCCTGTCTTGTTTGTAAAGAAAAAGGATGGTTCTATGCGCATGTGTATTGATTATCGCCAGTTGAACAGGGTTACAGTGAAGAACCGTTATCCCTTGCCTCGTATTGATGATCTATTTGACTATCTTCAGGGCGCACAAGTGTTTTCTAAGATTGATTTGCGCTCAGGTTACCATCAGTCAAAGATTCGGGAGCCGGATATCCCGAAGACTGCTTTCAGGACTCGGTATGGCGATTACGAGTTTTTAGTTATGTCATTTGGGCTGACTAATGCCTCCGCAACATTTATGCGTTTGATGCACAGTGTGTTCAGGCCATATATAGACCCGCTCGTCATTGATTTCATAGATGATATTCTTGTTTACTCCCGGAGTCGGGAAGACCATGAGCAGCACCTGAGGACAGTGCTTCAGACCCTAAGAGAGAAGAAGTTGTATGCAAAGTTCTCAAAATGTGAGTTTTGGTTGAGTTATATGGAATTCTTAGGCCACATGGTATTGAGTGAGGGCATTCGAGTGGATCCGAAGAAGGTACAGGCCATGCAGAGTTGGCCCAGGCAATCCTCAGTTACAGAGATTCGTAGTTTCCTTGGATTGGCAGGTTACTACCGTCGTTTGTGGAGGGATTTTCATCGATTGCAGCCCCTATGACTTGATTGACCCAGAAGGGTGATCCATTTCAGTGGACAGAGGAGTGTGAGGCGAGCTTTCAGAAGCTGAAGACAACTTTGACTACAGCCCTAATCTTGATATTACCTACTGGTTCGGGGTGTCATATACTTTATTGTGATGCCTCACGAGTCGGCCTTGGAGCGGTGTTGATGCAGGACGGTACGGTGATTGCCTACGCATCCAGACATTTGAAGATACATGAGAAGAATTACCATGTCCATGACCTCGAGTTAGCTGCCACTGTTCATGCCTTGAAGATCTGACGTCATTATTTGTACGGAGTGCCTTGTGAGATTTATACCGACCACCAGAGTTTGCAGCACATATTCAGGAAGAAGGATCTAAATTTGCGCCAGCGTAGATTGTTAGAGTTTCTAAAGGACTATGACATCACTATAATATACCACCCGGGGAAGGCCAATGTGGTGGGCGACGCCTTGAGTCGCCGGGCGGAGAGTTTGGGGAGTTTGGCATACCTTTATGCAGTTGAGAGGCCTCTAGCCTTAGATTCAGTCCTTAGCCAGTTAGTTCGTGAGATTGGATCTTTATGAGCCTTGTCGGGTATTATCTTGTGTGGTTTCCCGGTCTTCCTTATTCGATCGTATTAGGGAGTGGCAGTACGATGATCCTCATTTAGTTGTCCTCAAGGACACGGTGAAGTAAGGTGATGCCATAGATGGGACCATTGGAGATGACAGGGTCGGATTTGTGTGCCCAATGTTGATGGGCTTCTGGAGTTGATTTTAGTAGAGGCCCATAGTTCGCGGTATTCCATCCATCGGGGTGCTGTGAAGATGTATCAAGATTTGATCCAGCACTATTGGTGGCGAAGAATGAAGAAGGATATAGAAGATTTTGTAGCCAAGTGTCTCAACTATCAAAAGGTTAAATGTGAGCATCAGAGACCGGGAGGGTTACTTTAGCAGATTGAGCTTCCATAGTGGAATTGGGAGCGGATCACCATGAAATTTGTGGTTGGACTTCCTCGGACTTTGAGGAAGCATGATGCTATTTGGGTGATTGTGGATCGGCGGACCAAATCAGCCCATTTTATTCCGGTACAGACCACTTATTCATCGGAGCGACTGGCAGAGATTTATATTCGGGAGATCGTTCGTCTGCATGGTATTCAAGTTTCCATTATCTCGGACAGAGGTACTCAGTTCACTTCACAGTTCTGGAGAGCCATTCAGCAGGAATTAGGTACCAGGGTGGAGTTGAGCATAGCATTTGACCCCTAGACGGTCGGACAGTCCGAGCGCACTATTCAGATTCTTAAGGATATGCTTCGTGCATGTGTGACTGAGTTTGGAGGGTCTTGGGATCAGTTCTTACCACTGGCGGGGGTTTCTTACAACAACAATTATCAGTCCAGCATTCAGATGGCTCCATATGAGGCTTTATATGGTAGGCGATGTAGGTCTCCAGTGGGTTGGTTTGAGCCGGGTGAGGCCAGGCTATTGGGCACATAGTTGGTTCAGGATGCATTGGAGAAGGTCAAGCTGATTCATGATAGACTCCGTACAGCCTAGTCCAGACATAAGAGTTATGCGGATCGGAAGGTTCGTGATGTTTCATATATGGTCGGAGAGCGGGTTCTGCTTCGGGTTTCGCCTTTCAAGGGCGTTATGAGATTTGAGAAGAAAGGGAAGTTGAGTCCAAAGATTATTGGCCCTTTTGAGATATTGAGGCATGTTAAGGAGGTTGCTTATGAGCTTGCCTTACCTCCCAACTTGGCGGGAGTTCATCCGGTGTTTCATGTTTCGATGCTCCGGAGGTATGACGGTGACCCGTCTCATGTCTTGGATTTCCACTCAATCCAATTGGACAAGGATCTATCATATGTTGAGGAGCCTGAAGCTATATTGGGTAGGTAGGTCAGAAAGGACAAGTCGAAGAACATTGCTTCAGTAAATGTTCGATGGCCGGGTCAGCCGGTCGAGGAGGCGACCTGAGAGACCGAGTAGGATATGCGCAGCAGTTACCCTCATTTTTTCACTACTTCAGGTATGTCTTTATGCTCGTTCGAGGACGAGCGAATGTTTAAGTGTAGGAGGATGTGACGATCCGGCCGGTCGTCTTATCAATTAACGCCACGATCCCCTATTAATTATTTTCCCCAAGTCTATTTCTGCTAAATTTAATTACCGGGACATTCAGTTTTGACTTACGGAGAGTTTTGGGACACTTGGTCCCTAAATGAGAGCTTAAGTGTTGGAAAGCTGCCCGTAGTCAGAGCAGTGTGAAGACGGCCTCGAAATGGAAACCCGATGGTTCTGTTAGCTCCGTTAGGTTATTTCGGGGTTGGAAGCGTGTTCAGAATGTATTTTGGAAGTCCGTAGCTCATTTAGGCTTCAAATGCCGAAGTTTGAATTTTTGGAGTTTCCAGTCTGATAGTGAGTTTTTGATCCGAGGGTCAGAATGGAATTTCGGAAGTTGCAATAGTTCCGTCATGTCATTTGGGATGTGTGTGCAAAATTTTAGGTCATTCGGATAAGTTTAGACGTGTTTCGGCATAGGATATGAATTCTAGAATTTTCCTATGTTTCTAGGCTTGAACCTATGCATAATCGATGTTTTTGATGTTATGAGACGTGTTTTGAAGGTCCGACCTAGTAGAATTAAGGTGTTAAGGTTGGTTGATGGTTTTGTTTGAGGTCCCGTGGGCCTCGAGGTTGTTTCAGATGCTTAACGGGAGAAATTTGGGACTTAGCTACTGCTGAACTAGGCCTCTTCTGATATCTTCTCATCTGCGAATGTTTTTCCGCAGGTGCGGACTCGTGGGCGCATGGGGCTTGATCGCAGGTGCGATAGAAGGGGTATTTGACCAGTGGTCGCAGGTGCGACCTGGGTTCCGCAGGTGCGTGACCATAGGTGCGACCAAACGACCGCAAGTGCGGCCCTAGTGTAACTTAAGTGATTTCCACACCTGCGATGCTTTTTATGCAGGTGCGGTACCGCAAGATCGGTGATCAAGACCGCAGGTGCAAATTCCCTGTGTGTTTTATTCAAAAAATCCGAGAGTTTATCTCATAATTGCAAAAAATCATGTAAGGGCTCGGGAATTGGCAATTTTCTGTGGGTGTTGAAGAGAATGATCATAGGTAACATTTTCTAATACTAATTCATTGTTAGACCATCAATCCCCGTTGTTTTCTTTAATTTAATTATCAAAAGTGGGGGAAAAAACCATAGGAAATTGATGAAATTTCCCCAACCCGAAATTTTGAGAATTTAAAGGGTTTTTGGCATCCGAAATTCTGGAAATTCTTTTTTGTGGGTGTTGATTTCCATTGTTTCTGGTTGAGTGAGTTTGTGAGTGAATGGGTGTCCGGAAAATATAACTTTTACCCGATTCCGAGAAGTGGGCCCGAGGGGCATTTTTGTCATTTTCCCAAATTCCGCGCCTTAGCTTAAATTAAAAGTAAAAATTAGTTACTTGAGATGTTATTTACGAGAAGTAATTGAATTGTCTAGGTTTGGGCCACTTGGAGTCGGATACTCATGGCAAACATGTGGTTTCGAGTTGATTTTGAGCTGGTTCGAGGTAAGTAGCTTGTCTAACCTTGTGTGGGGGACCTTTTCCCTTAGGATGTGATATTTGGTAATTGAATGCCTTGTACGTGAGGTGACGAGCGCGTACTTGTGCTAATTGTTGAAAATCCGGTTTTACTTTAAATATTTAGCTTGAGTTTCTTTCTTACATGTTTTACTCTAATTTCAACTATAGTCTATGGTAGCTTAGAAAATCATGCTTATTTGCTTAAATTGCCTTAATTTCACTACGTGAAGCATGTTAGACCATAATTACTTGTTGCCTTGTATTTTTGCACTCTAATTCTGAACGTCTTCTTGTTGTGCCTACAGGTTTACTTTGGGACTACGTTACGGTATCCCGAGAGATCCCCCTTTATATTTACTTTGGGAGTATGGGACGGTATCCCGGGAGATCCCGCTGCATATTTACTTTAGGACTACGAGATGTTACCCCGGGAGATCCCCTTGCACATTTACTTTGGGACTACGGGACGGTATCCCGGGAGATCTCCCTGCATATTTACTTTGGGACTACGGGACGTTATCCCAGGAGATCCTCCTGCACAGTTACTTTGGGACTATGGGACGTTATCCCGGGAGATCCCCTACACATTTACTTTGGGACTACGGGATGGTATCCCGGGAGATCCCCCCTGCACACTGATAGTTGGACTACGGGACGGTATCCCGGGAGATCCTTCAGATATACATATGATGACCTACGGGACGATATCCCGAGAGATCCACCAGACAGTTGAGAAAAGGACTACAGGACGGTATACTGGGAGATCCTCATTGTTGCCATTGTTATTGAGCTATTCATATTCCGTGTTTACTCTGTTCTTGTGTTTTGTTATTGCCTTGTTGACCTGTCTTAGTTCACTGTTGTATTCATTATTACTGTCTGTTTTCATACTGTAAATCCCTATTATATTGTTTAACCTTAGTAGGGCCCTGACCTTCCTCGTCACTATCCGACCGAGGTTAGGCTTGGCACTTACTGAGTACCGTTGTGGTGCACTCATGCCCTTTCCTGCGCATGTTTTTCATGTGCAGATCCAGGTGCCTCCACTCAGGCGCACTATCCACGAGGTTGAGAGATCCAGCAGAGACTTCGAGCTACAGCTGCCGCGTCCGCATACCAGGAGTCTCTATCTTATTCCAGCTTTTGTGAAAAGATTTTCCTTCCTTATAGTTTTGTAGACATTTTGGAGTTAGAGTAGTGTATTATATTTCTGTTAGCCTGTGGTTCCCGTGAGTTTCTGGGTTTTGGGGTGATATTGTAGACTTCCGCATTATATTTTGAGTTGTATATGCCAATTGACATTTATATATAGTCTTTCTTTTAGATTAATCAGTTTTTACTTAATCATTCCACTAGTTATGTTGTTTTTTCGTATTGTTAGTCTTACCTAGTTATAGGGACTAGCTCGTCAGTTTTTGAAACCCACGGTTAGGTTTTTTACTTACTTAGTACATGGGGTCGGTTGTATTGATGCTACACTTCTACACATTGCATGGAGATATTGGTTGCGTCGTCGCTGTGTTCGATGGTTGCTAGATTTGAAGATGTATCGTGTCCATGTTGTAGTTGCCTCTGTTGTTCGGGGTTGTCTTAGATAAAATTGTGTTGTTTATGTAATTGTCAAACAGATTATGTATTTATTTCTTTTCCGTTTTGTAAACTCTATTCTTAGAAGCTCATGATTTGTACTACCAATTCTTGGGAAATGTAATAGATTCAAATAATTTATTCTGCATTATTGACTTATTAAGATTATTCAAATATGATAGTTATTAGTTGTCTTACCTAGAAGGTTGGGTTAGGTGCCATCATGACTAGTGGACTTTGGATCGTGACAACTTCGTTCCACAAATTAAACAACATAAAAAATTCCCCAACACGATCATAACTTGAGACTTACAACACATCAAGAAAGAATTCAAGCATCAAATAGTCCTTTCCATATCCCAAGAAATCTCCTCTCTCCACATCCAAACCATTTGAACGCATACCGCAATCACATCATACTCATCACATAGCCATCCAACCACTCACCGAGCCATAAGTTCCACTCGTAGGGGCACTACCGAACATATAAGTCCAAAATCACACGCTCACACAACTAAAACAACCGAGCCTAAGCTGCGGACTAAACTTGGCCTCAAGTCCTATAAACTAGTCCATCACCAAAACACCGAAAACACATCTTGCACCTCATTCATGGAATCATAAGACATCAGTGCACGATCGATGTCGATCTCTCACATAACATACGAGTAAGTGGAAGGAATTCAAAGGGATACGATGCAAGATGAATCAATGATGCACGATAAGGAAAGAATGATGGGAAGTTTATCCTAAATTCCATGTAGCCTCACAAAGATAGGTATGGGCGACATCATATCGATCTGCACGACTCTACTAGACACGGGCCCGTGACTCTCAAAACCTTTGAGCCTAGAGCTCTAATACCAACTTGTCACGATCAAGAATTCAACTAGTCTTGATGGCACCTAACCGAACCTACTTGGTAAGCCAATTAAAATTAAAACAATTCAGATGAGGTTTACATAGAAAATAATAATGAAATAAGAACTTCTATACAACTACCAAAGGACAAATAGTACAAATAATGAGCTTCTTTGCTTTAGAGTTTACAAAGCTAGTATGAAGTAACTACATCATCTGTTGAAATATGCAAAAACACATTTATCAATCTAAAGCTACCAAGAACAAGAGACAACTATACTAGGAAGGCATGTACATCGTATATGTCAGCTCTCGCCATACACAACAACATCTACTCCAAAATATGCACACAAGGTGCAGAATTGTAGTATGAGTATAACAGACAACATATATTTAATATGTAACAAATTTAATCTTAGTTTGAAAGCAGTGAAGAGCTTGGAAGACGATCAGAGTCCAACACCAATAATCAAGAACTACTTGTAACAATATAATAATAGCAACGCAAGTAATAACTCAAATATATTATGTTCAACTAGGTCATAGTTACAAAAAATAGGCATGCTTTTCAGATATAACTGTAAAACAAAATTCTTTCAGCAAAATCACAAAAATATGAGTATATCCAAAAACTTTGATTTTCCCCAAAACATTCAACAACATATAATATATTTCATTATCAAATAGAAGAAGGAAGGTACATCTCTATGACAAGTATGTCAATATGCATGTTAAGCCATGAATGTCACAATACTGTATAACATGAAGTTATGCATCCCTATGCCTACATGTCAATATGCATATCAAGTAATGAATGTCACAATACTGTATGGCATGAGGAAATGCATCTCTATTCCTACATGTCAAGTATGCATGTTAAATGAATGATCTCACAGTGATAATCCTAGATACTCGCACTCTCATAGTACTCAGTCTGCCTCAATCTCCCACTCGTCACACTAAATCACTAGGCATTGTATGTTACATGCGCTTGCTGCTAATATGTCAGGCTCCGAATGGGTGAATCCTGCCCAAGCGTTAATATAAATCCATCATGGCTTAATGCGACATGCAACCCAATTCCATAATAAGTCAATAAAGTCTGCTGCGATATGGTGCCCAATCCCCTAATTACACAGTAAGGCCTACTTCAGCGCGTGCATCCCGATCCCATCAATAGAAAATAAGAACTACTACATCATGCAGACTAATCCCATAAATATCACTCACAATCCGATTTTCACGTCCCAACTCAATCATCAATCTCTCATATCTCAAGAGCTCATGCTCTCGTACCACTCGGCCCAAACAGTGATGACATGTGATTTAACAATGATTTATGAACATAGACTGAGATATGATATGTAAATTAAGAATCATGACTGAGTATATAATTAAAGTTATAGCAGATAACTCAAAACAATAGAGATAGCCTCATTAGGTCTCAACCGAATAAGCGCATAGCCTAAACATGATTCCTAACATGATTCACAACTTATATAGTCAAACAAGTAGGGGGGGCATGGATGTCACATCATATAACAAATAAACAAGTCTAGTCATAGTCTAATTGTGATGACCCAAAAGGTCATCCTATGTTAATTTATCTAAATCAGTGTTCCGAGGCCTCAAAAGACTCCGTTAATCTCACCTCGATATGCGTCCGCATCCAAGACGTGTAGCCGGGATGATTTTTTTATGTGGAAAGTTGAAATTTATAATATTTAATTGATTAAAGTTTACTTTGGTCAATATTATTGGTAAACGGATTCGGACCCGTGATTTGACGGCCCCGGAGGGTCCGTAGGAAAATATGGGACTTGGGCGTATGACCGGAATCGAATTCCAAGGTCCCAAGCCCGAGAAATGAATTTTTGAGTAAAATTATTTTTCTGAAATTTATAAAGAAAAGTGAAATGAAAATTGGTTAGAATGTGTTGGTATCGAGCCCGTATTTTGGTTACGGCTCCTGGTACAGGTCTTATATGTGGTTTAAGATAGTTTTGTGAAGTTTGGTTGAAATTGGATGTGGTTGACGTGGTTCAGCCATAAAACTCTAAATTTGAAAGTTTATGAAGTTTGAAGAAAAACTAGTGATTTTGAGCTTTGATTCATTGTTTTTTATGTTATTTTGGTGGTTTCATTACTCGAATAAGTCTGTAGGATGATTTTGAGGTCGTGTGTACATTGGGTTTGAGGTTCCGAGGGCTCGAGTGAGTTTCGGGTAGGTCTCGGGAGGTCTTTAGGCTTAAAATAAAGTTGTTGGAGGTCACAGAACTCATATCTCTATACTTACCACCGTGGTTCGCGGTCCTTTTTCGCGGATCGCTTTGAGGGCTTCGCGGTCGCGGTCGCTGTCGATTTTTCGTGGTCCGCAGTGGAGGAGTTGGGCCACTGGTCCGACATTGGAGGCCTATATATTTTATCTACAAGGAAACTTGAGATGATTCAAAAACTAGAGTTGTATCCCTTCCTGTCTAGTTTCCATAAAGGTCAAGAAATTGTAATTTGGACATCTATAGAGAAAGTTATGACCAAAATACTAAAGAATGTCACTGCAGTCATTTTTCTTGGTTTTCTTGAGCTTTTCTTGGCCTTTACTAGCGCGGCCACGGTCCATTTTTCGTGGTCCGCGGTGGGGGACCCGGGGGGGTCTAAATGGACGAACATTTCAGTTATTTTCATTTTTCAAAGCCCTAAAAACATAAGAGGTGATTTTTCAAACACTCTTTATTCTCCAAAACAATAGTAAGTGATTGGTAACTAATTTTCTTTACTCATTAACTTCTTTTTACAAGATTTCACCCTAGAATCTAGCCCTAAAATCATGAAATCAAAGTAGAAATTAGGGGTTTTGGGTAGAGTTAGGGTTTTGGGAATTTTCGGTAATTCAACCTCAATTTGGGATCGGATTTCAAAACAAATCATATATTTGAACTTGTGGGGGTATGGATGATCAGGTTTTTGTTCAAACCTCGGGTTTTGACCACGTCGGTCCGAGGGCATTTTTGGACTTTTTCGGCAAAACTTTGGGAAATTTATTTTTATGCATTCAAATTGATTCATTTAGCGTTTATTAATGTAATTAAGTAACTTGTGACTAGATTCAAGAGGATTTATGGGGGAATCGAGGGGTAAAGCTATAATTGAGGCTTGAGTTGAGTTTAACGCATCTAGGTAAGTGTTCGGTCTAACCTTAGCTTGAGAGAATAGGAGTTGAGTCTTATTTACTACTTGCTAATTGTCGAGTACGATGTATAGGCATGGTGACGAGTATCTATACATTGGTGTCTAGCATGATCGTGAGTCTTTATATTGTGAATATTCTGATTTTGTTGTAACTTCCATGCTTAATTGATGATTTCTATATGTTGTAAAGAGCATGTGAAGGGAGTTTTGATCTTTAAAATTCGAGGAGCATTGGCTCGAGTTGTAACACGAACGTTGCAGATATATGAGATAATTGAATCATTTGGATCATTGGCTCAAGTGATAGAGTAAATTATGAAATGAAGGTAAAAGAAGGAGAAAGAGTTATTAAAATATACCCTTGCCGGGTCAATGTTGCTTTAGTGATTATCTCCCTTGCTGGGATGTTGAGATTACTATTATTGTTCCCTTGCCGGGATTTAATTTTTTATTTGATTTTCCCTTGCCGGGATTTCTATTTCTATTTTGATTACTCCTTTTCCCTTTGTTTGTGATTGCTATTTGTGTGAGGAAGAGCGTTAAATCACGAAGGGTGATGTCGTGCACTATTTGCTATTGTAAGGAAGAGTGTTAAAGCACGAAGGGTGATGTCGTGCATTGTTTGATATTATCTCCCTTGCTGGGATGTTGAGATTACTGTTATTGTTCCCTAGCCGGGATTTAATTGTTTAATTGATGTTCCCTTGCCGGGATTTCTATTTCTATTCTGTTTACTCCCTTACCCTTTGTTTGTGATTGTTGTTTGGGTGAGGAAGAGTGTTAAAGCACGAAAGGTGATGTCGTGCCGTACGATGTACCATTCTATACAGATATTCATTGATTATACTGTGAGGAAAGAGAGTAAAAGCACGAAGGGTGATGCCGTGCCATGATTTACATTGATTACATTATACATTGCATACTGAGGACGAGAGTAAAAGCACGAAGGGTGATGCCATGCCATGATTTACATTTATTACATTATGCATTGCATAGTGAGGACGAGAGTAAAAGCACGAAGGGTGATTCCGTTCAAGTTGTGATTTCCGATTGTAATTGATATTTTGGCCTTGATGTTCCTTTCTTTACTTGAGACTTCCTATATGAAACTGTTATCTCCCCAAAGGATGTTCCCCTTCCTTTATCGGACAAACTCAGTACAGGTTGATACCTTATGTCGGCTGGTGGTAGAAATTGCCCTAGACTAAGGAGAGTCATATTTCATCAGAGCACTCGGGCTACGTGCCCCATTGAAGCTAAAACTCAACTACGTGGAAACCTAGGGAAAAAGGAGTCGGAATGTCGAAAGTGGAGGTTAGATTCAAAGAGGTAGAGACCCAGTCTGTTGTTATGTTTTCTATGGTATGGACGAGGTCGTTACATTAAATGATTTCACTAAAAGAACAATCTCTAATTGTTATAAAGTAATGATTTTCTGAACTTAATTCAGTTATGCTTATCTAATAAAATTCTTCTAATATGCTCCTCTTTCGGTCGAGCTTCGTAACTCAAAACCTACTTATGTGAATACTTTTATTGCGAAATTCTGTGGGGTAAGCTGTGTTTACCATTACGTGTTGAAATTTTGCTTAACGAAAAATATTTAAATGAGGGAAATGGAATGCTTCGAGTGGCACGATATGTATATTACTTGTGATTCATAATCGAGGACGAGATCCTAATGTGTTGAAATGATTTGGTATATTTACCGGACCTCGAGCCACTGTGGAAGTTATGTAAGGATGAGATCCTTGTGATGGAAATTCTTGCGTTTAAATTCTCCCTTGTGAAATAAATTCTATTTATTTTTACTATAAGTACTGGTAGGAGGTCATGCTTATTAAAGGCTTATGTATAAAAATACGAGTAATAATAATAATATTAATAAATAAATAAATAAATAAACTAATTAACCATATGTGCGTAATTTGCTAAATCCGTGCTATAATTATTGAGCCTTAACTTACCAGGTAGGCGCCGCTTCAGGTGGCGTCAGACGAGGCACGTTATTTTGGGTAATTATGAGGTCTTCAAGCATCGTATCTCGATATCAGGGAAATGAAGGAATTGGAGGAGCAGTTACATGATTTATTGGATAAAGGCTTCATTAGGCATAGTGTTTCTCCTTGGGGTGCTCCAGTATTGTTTGTCAAGACGAAAGATGGTTCGATGAGGATGTGCATAGATTACCGAAAATTGAACAAGGTTACAAGCAAGAATAAGTATCCACTACCGAGGATTGATGATTTCTTCGATCGTCTTCAGGGTGCCAAAATATTTTCAAAGATAGACTTGAGATATGGCTACCATCAGGTGAGGATTAGGGCATCCGATGTCCCTAAGACAGAGTTCCGCACTCGATACGAGCATTACGAGTTTTTGGTCATGTTGTTTGGGTTGATAAATGCCCCAACAACTTTTATGGACATGATGAACTGAGTGTTCAAGCCTTATTTTGACTCGTTCGTGATAGTCTTCATTCATGATATATTGATATACTCTCGTAGTCAGGAGGAGCACGAGCAGCATCTTAGAGTGGTTCTTCAGAATCTGAAGGATAGTCAGCTATAAGCAAAAATTTTGAAGTGTGAGTTCTGGTTGAGTTCAGTTGCATTCCTGGGTCATATTGTTTTGGCAGATGGTATTCAGGTTGACCCGAAGAATATTGAGGTAGTCAAGAACTGGCCTAGACCAACATCAGCTACAGAGATTCGGATTTTCTTGGGATTGGCAGGCTATTATCGTCGGTTCGTGGAGGGGTTCTCATCTATCGCAGTCCCGATGACCAGGTTGACCCAGAAGGGTGCCCAGTTTAGATGGTCAGATGGGTGTGAGGCGATCTTTCAGATTATCAAGACAACTCTAACTACGCTACCGATATTGGTTTTGCCCACAGGTTCAGGGCCTTATATAGTTTATTGCGATGCTTCCCGTATTGGACTTGGTGCAGTGTTGATGCAGGATGGCAAGGTCATTTCTTATGCTTTGAGGAAGTTTGAGATTCATGAGAAGAACTATCCAGTGCATGATTTGGAGTTGGCAGCCATTGTTCACGCATTGAAGATTTGGAGGCACTAAAATTTTGCAGACACATCCTCCCCCTCTTAAACAAAAGTTCATCCTCGAACGGCTCTAGAAACTTACTTGGGGTATCAAATAAGTGAGGATATTTGTCCCGCATCTCCCACTCGGTCTCCCAGGTGGCATCCTCCACCGGCTGCCCTCTCCAGTGAACCTTCACTTAAACAATGTCCTTAGACCTCACCTTCCTGACCTGTCAACCAAAAATAGCCACTGGCTCTACGTCATATGACATATCACCCTCGAGTTGACCCGTGCTAAAGTCTAAAACATGGGAAGGGTCACCAGCATACTTCTGGAGCATCGAAACATGGAATATTTGATGAATACTCAATAAACTGGGAGGCATAACAAGCCTATAACCCACCTCCCCAACCCTCTGAAGCACCTCAAATGGGCCAATGAACCTGGGACTCAGCTTCCCTATCTTCCCGAATCTCATAACACCCTTCATGGGTGATACCTTCAGCAACACCTTATCCCCAACCATGAAAGACACATCTCGGACCTTACAGTCCGCGTAACTCTTCTGCCTAGACTGCGCAGTGTGAAGCCGCTCCTGAATCAACTTTGCCTTACTCAAAGCATCCTGAACCGAGTCTGTGCCCAATAGCCTAGCCTCACCCAACTCAAACCAACCAACCGGAGATCTGCCTCAAGTCCTGATACATCTTCGCGTCACCCAGATTGATGGAATATCGCAAACTATGAGCCTCTACTAGAATCAAATCTCCAAGCCCATATACATTGGGCACGCAAATCAGGCCTTGCATCCTCATGACCCCATCATCACCAATACCCACATCCCTGGCATCATCGCAATGGACCCTGTCCTCAAGAACAAGTAAATGTGGATCATCATACTGGCGTGCTCTAATCTGATCGTAAAGAGAAGACCTGGCGGCTACACAAGCCAACACCCGCGGGAGCTCTAATAGATCCAATCTCACCAACTGACCTGCTAAGGCCTGAACATCAATGGCTAATGGCCGCTCTGCTACTGGAAGATAGGTAGACTCCCCAAACTCTCTGCTCTGCGACTCAAGGCATCGGCACCTACATTGGCCTTCCCCGGATGATATAATTCAAGTCTTTCTACCTCAGAAGATACTGCAAACTACGATGATCGGTGAAAATATCACACTACACTCCATACAAATAATGCCGCCAAATCTTCAAGGCATGAACAATGGTAGCTAACTCAAGATCGTGTACTGGATAAGTCTTCTTGTGCACCTTCAACTTTCTAGACGTGTAGGCAGTCACCCTATCATCCTGCACCAATACCGCTCCCAATCCAACTCTAGAAGCATCACAATAAACCGCGTAAGAACACGAACCAGCAGGCAAAAATAGTACTAGAGTCGTAGTCAATGCTGACTTGAGCTTTTGAAAGCTCTCCTCACACTCATCAGACCATCTGAATAGAGCACCCTTCTGGGTCAATCTGGTCAATGGCAAAGCAATAGAAGAGAATCCCTCAACAAAGCGATAGTAATAACCCACCAAGCCAAGGAAACTCCTAATCTCTGTAGCTGAGGACGGTTTACGCCAACTCTACACCACCCCAATCTTCTTTGGATCAACCTGAATCCCCTTATTAGACACCACGTGCCCCAAGAAAGCTATCGAACCAAGCCAAAATTCACACTTGCTGAATTTATCGTAAAGCTTCTCCTCCCTCAATCTCTGTAACAGAACTCTCAAATATTGAGCATGCTCTTCCTGGCTACGAAAATAAACCAGGATGTCATAAATTAATACAATGACGAAGGAATCAATAAAAGGCTGAAACACGCTATTCATCAATTGCATGAATGCAGCTTGGGCATTGGTCAACCCAAATGACATAACCACAAAATCATAATGACCATATCTGGTCCTGAAAGCATTCTTCGGAATATCAGAATCCCGAATCCTTAACTGATGCTAGCCAGATCTCAGATCAATCTTGGAAAACACTTTGGCTCCCTGAAGCTGGTCAAACAAATCATCAATGCGGGGCAAGGGATACCGGTTCTTCACCGTAACCCTACTCAACTACCGATAGTTAATACACATATGCATGGACCCATCCTTCTTCTTTACCAACAACACCGGTACACCCCAGGGTGACACACTAGGCCGAATGAACCCCTTATCCAGAAGTTCGTGCAGCTTCTCCTTCAATTCATTTAGCTCCGCTAGTGCCATACGATAGGGTGGAATAGAAATAGGCTGAGTGTCTGACATCAAATCAATACCAAATTCAATCTCCCTGCCAGGTGGCATGCCTGGAAGGTCTGCAGGAAACACATTCAGAAAGTCACGAACCACCGGAACTGAATCAATAGCGGGAATCTCACCACTGACATCCCTCACGAAGACCAAATACGATAAACACCCTTTCTCAACCATGTGATGAGCCTTCAGGTAGAAAATCACCCTGCTAGGCATATACTCGGAAGAACCTCTCCACTCAACCCTCGGACGTCCTGGCATAGCTAAGGACACGGTCTTAGCATGACAATCAAGAGCAGTATGGCACGGAGATAACCAATCCATGCCGAATATCACGTCAAAATCGACCATGTTGAGTAACAGTAAGTCCATTCGGGTCTCCAGACCCCCAATAGATATCATGCACAACTGATACATATGGTCCAGAACAACAATATCACCCACCGGAGTCGAGACATGAACGGAGGTGACTAGAGACTCACGGGACATATCGAGAAAACCGGCAAAACATGAAGAATCAGGGTCAAATAAAGCCAAGGCATCACGGCAACAGACTGAAACAATACCTGTGATCATGGCATCTGAGGCCATAGCATCCAATCAGGCTGGAAATGCATACATACGAGCCTGACCTCCCTCTGCTTGACCTCCCCCTCTAGGGAGGCCTCTGGCTGACCGACCACCACCCCTGGCTGCCTGGGCGGGTGGTGAAGTGGCTGGAGCTGAAGTCGAGGGTTGGCCCCTCTGCTGAGAAGATCCACCGGAACGGCAGAGACACTGCCTCCACCCATGCCCAAACTCTCGATACTCAAAACAACTGCCTTAAGCTGGAGGTGGGGACTGATAGAAACCCCTAGCACCCGTACGACCACTAGAAAACTCCTGCATAGAAGAACCCTAAACTGGAGGTTCTCAAGCTGCACTCTGAGCTAGAAGGCACCAATTTAAGTACCGCCTGACTGAGAACCACGGGGACCCTGCCCCGAGGAGGCACCACTATATGTTGGACATCTTGACTGAGGAGGCCTAAATGAACGGCCTCTACCCTGCTGAAAATGTCCCCTGAAGGGAGCACCATTGGAACTGACCGAACCCCGAGGCCTCTTGGCCTCTCTCTCCTCCTGCTCCTGGTGGCGAACAGACTCATTATCTCGGGCTATGTCAACAACCTGCTCGAATGAAGCACCAGGTACTCCCTCCCGAGTCATAAATAACCGAAGCTGATAAGAAAGACCATTTATAAACCCCCTCACCCTCTCCCTATCGGTAGGGATAATCTCAGAATCATGCCTAGCCAACTTGGAAAGCCTCATCTCGTACTAAGTGACTGATAACTCTCCCTAGCGCAACTGCTCAAACTACCTGCACTGCCCCTCTTTGTGGGACTGAGGAACATACTTCTCCAAAAAGATCGTGGAGAACTTCTGCCACGTATGAGGTGCTGAACCAACCAGTCTACGCCTCTCGAATGACTACCACCAGGTAAAGGCATCACCCCGCAAACTGAAATGTAAAAAATGAGACCCCACTAGTCTCCAAGATACCCGTGGTACGCAGTACCCTCTGGCACCTATCTAGAAATCCCTGGGCATCCTCGCCCTCTGTACCTCTGAAAGTCGGAGGCTGAAGTGTGCTGAATCTCTCCAACCTGCGCTGCTCATCCTCAGGCATAGCAAGGACCACATAATCCTGGACCGGAGCAACTAGCTGAGTTGGGGCTTCCCCCGATGACTGAATACCCTGTGCAGCCTGTGCAGGTGCCCGGGCAGCTGGAGTCCGATTTGCCTCCCCCGGCCTGAGTTGTGGTGGCAGTAGAAGACATGGCGACTGCTTGAGCCAAACTGGTGCATACTGTCCATATCTGAGACAGGGTCTCCTGAAGACCCGTAATAACCATAGGCACTGCTGGTGCTTAAGCCTGTCCCGCTGGGACACCATCGGCGGGAACCTGATCATGATTGATAAGGGGATCCTATGGCACTACCCCGACTGCTGCACGGGCTAGACCCTTACCTCTACCACGGCCTCGACCTTGACCTTGACCTCTCGTTGTTCTAGCCGGTGACTGGTCACTCTGATTGGTATAGCGTCTCCTCACCATCTATGAGAGAATGAAAAAATCTATGTTCAGATTTCAAGAATCAATAGATCAGCACGAAAGAGTTCAATAAAGATAAAAAGGTTTCCTAAAAGTTCGGAAGCCTCTCGAAGATAAGTAAAGATGTCTCCGTACCGATCCGCAAGACTCTACTAAACCTGCTCATGACTGTTGAGTCCTATGTAACCTAGGCTCTGATACCAAACTGTCACGACCCCAAATCATAAACAGGCCGTGATGGTGCCTATCGTGGAACTAGGAAAGCCGACTACCGCACGTTCGTAATTTCTTTTTGAAAATCCCAATCAAGTTTCAAGCATTTCATAAAAATATACAGAAATTACTGAAAACAATAGGCCCATATTATACAATACCGCGAATCCCAAAACCCGGAGCCAACATGTCATGAGCATCTAGAGGAAATAGGCAAAAATAAACTATTATAGTACAAAACCTTCGAATAAAAGCTAAATACAACAATAAAGGAAGATATAGATGATGCGGACGCTAAACAGCCACCTCTATATCCCGCAAATCTGTCTCCGTGCGGAATAACATGCTTATTCTCGATATATGCTCCTGAATCTGCACATAGAGGTGCATGGAGTAATGTGAGTACGCTAACTCAGTAGTAATGAAAATAAATCAAGTCAATTCCATCAAGTCACAATATACACAGCCATACCTTCCAATAGTATAACTTAGATATACGAAATAATCATGCCTTAAATTCAACTTAAAAAAAAAAAAAGTCCTTTAAAGAATGCACATTTTTAATAACTTTAAAACAAAGGATTTGGTATGCACATTAATGTAGTAAAATCATAAGTATTCCCTCAGGCAAAAACATGTATCATAACAAGCCCCCCAGGTATGCCTCAGAATCACTCAACACCTCACAGTCACTCATGCCTCCCAATCACTCGTCACTCGGCACTCGGTGCACTCAATGGGGGTGTGTAGACTCTGGAAGGGCTCCTCCAGTCCAAGTGCTAATGTCACTAAGCACCTCACAATCACTCTTGGCCCTCGGCGACACTCAATAATAAAACTCGAAAGGCCCCTCGGGCGAATTAGTAAAACAGGGTACTCGACCCAAAAACATCATTTTAATGCTCGTGTAGTGTAAATCAGGCTGAGTTTGGTAAAACAATATGCACAATGATGCTGAGTGAAATCATCAACAAATAGTGAGGAAAACAACAGTAAAAAGCCCTCAAGGGGTTTAAACAGATCGGTGGGAGGACCCAAACACGGCTTATAGCCCAAATATTTCACACATCTGTAGAACATAATTTAATATAAGGTTTTAGTAAATATGTAACTCATCACTACGCGCCACATACTCGTCATCCACCATGTGCGCCTTTCTAAAATCAGTGAGAAAATATATAGTTCGGGGTTCCATACCCTCAGGACAAGTTACTTACCTCTACCGGGCCGCGACACTAGCCCTGGGCCCACGTCTCGAAGCTCGAAAAGTTTTACAATACTAGAAACCTCTTCCTCCCACGATTCTACTCATACCAAAATCATCACAATCAGATCACAATTGCCTACTCAAAACCTCAAAAGAAATTCCAATTCTCCACCCCCTTCTTCTCAACCTTTTCCTACTCAAATTCTTAAATTTTTAAGCCAAGTCCAAACTAAATAGCATAGGACTAATGTTAGTAACAAAATAACTTACCTTTACTAAAGAATCTCGAGTTTCCTTCCCCAAATCGCCTTCAAAGAACTCCTCCCGCACGCACAAATGGTGAAAATAAGAGAATTTTCACGGAGGGCCTTTATATACTGTTTCTGCCAGTCATTTCTGCACCTTCAGACATTTAGTCGCACTTGCGGACTTGCACCTGCGGTCTCAGGTTTGCACCTGCGAAATATCACTTAACGGACCAATTCCGCACCTGCGGCTTCACAGGTGCGGCCAAAACATCGCACCTGCAGAAATTCATTTGCCTAGCCTTTTTCACACATGCGACATCGCACATGCGGCTGCCCGACCGCAGGTGCGGGAACACCAGAACTTTCACACCGGCGGCTATTGCTGCAATTTTCCAAGTCCAAAAACCCCGCCAACCATCCAAAATAAATCCTGATCCCCTCGTGGCCCCAACCAAACATACCAACCACCCCATAGAATTATTCAAACTTAGTCGAGCCTTTGAAACACCAAAAACAACACGAAAACACAAAAATTACATCAAATTCAAGCATATGAACTTTGAAACTTCTAAATTTCGCCAACTACGCTGAAACCAACCAAAACAACTCTGATTGACCTGAAATTTTGTAGACAAATCCATAATGACATTATGAACCTGCTCCAACTTATGGAATTCCATTCTGACCATGATAGCCTATTTTCCACCGCCGACCGAAAATCACCAAAAATTAACTTTCACCAATTCAAGCCTAATTCTACACCGGACATCACAAAAATATTCTAAACACACTCCTATGTCCCAAATCACCTAACGAAGCTATCTGAGTCATAAAATCCGCATTCTAAGGTTGTTTACCAATAATTCAACTCTCAGTTGGCTTTCTCAACTATTAGGCTACTTTAATAGACTAAATGCCTAAAACCACTCTGGACCCAACCCAAATGACCCAACACAACAAAGATAGGCTAGCAATATATAATACATGTAGAAATGGGGAAAAAGGGGTAAATCTCATGGAACGACCGACCGGGTCGTTACATAGATGAATTTCGAAACATAATAAGGAGTGTAATTATGATTGTTTAGTGTAATAACTCATTATGTGCACTGACTACAATGTCATCCCAAGTGAGCACCTCATGACCCTACATAGTCTCCTAGTTATGGACCTGGAGATCAAGAGGAGTAGGAGGAAGAGAGTGGGGTGCATGCAAACTAAGATCAAGTGGGGTAACTTGACCAAGGACAAAGCTCCGGATTTAGGGGAGAAGTTGTTGGCTATGAGGGCCTGGATGAGTAGGGGGGATGCATCTAGTATGTGGTTCACGACTGTGAATTGCATTAATAGCTGGTAGAGAGGTCTTAGGGGTCACGAAGGGCTCTCCTGGGGGTCATAAAGGGGATTGGTGGTGGAATGGAGAGGTCCAAGGTAAAGTGAAGCTAAGAAATCTGCTTATTTGAAGCTAGTGGAGAGTACAAAGGAGGAGGAAAGGACTTATCGGGAGTGTTACAGAAAGGCAAAGAAAGAGGCAAAGTTAGCAGTTAAAACGGCTAAGAACACAAAGTTTGCTCATTTATATGAGGAGCTCGGGGGCAAAGGCGGGGACAAGAAGTTGTAACGGTTAGCCAAGGTGAGGGAGAGGAAAGCATGCGACTTACACCAAGTCAAGTGCATCAAGGACGAGGATGGAAAAGTGTTGATGGAAAAGGCACTTATTAGGAGAAGATGGCAGGCATACTTCCATAAATTGTTGAATAAGGAGGGGGATAGACATATTGTGCTGGGTGAGTTTTAGCACTCCGAGAGTCGGCGGGATTTTGGATATTGTAGGCAGATGACGATATAGGAGGTGGAAGGGGAGATGCATAAGATGTGCAGGGGCCAGAAGAAATCCCGATGGAATTTTGGAAGAACGTGGGGCGGGCAGGTTTGGAGTGGATCACTGGACTGTTTAATGTTATTTTTAAGACGAAGAAGATGCCCGAAGAATAGGGGTGGAGGATGATGGTTCCGCTTTACAAAAACAAGGTTGATATACAAAATTGCAACAATTATAGTAGTATCAAGTTGTTGAGTCACGCTATGAATGTTTGGGAGAGGGTGGTGGAGGCCGGGGTGAGGAGTGTGTGTCTATTTTCAAGAATCAGTTTGGATTAATGCCGGGGTGTTCGACTAGTGAAGCGACTCATCTGGTATGGAGATTAGTGGAGCAGAACTTGGAGAGGAAGAAGGATTTGCATATGGTGTTTATTGACCTTGAGAAAGTGTACGATAAAGTCCCGAGGGAAGTACTGTGGAGGTGTTTGGAGGTTAGCAGCGTTGAGGTAGCATACATTAGGGTTATTAAGGATATGTATGATGATGCTAAGACTAAGGTGAAGACTGTGGGTGGTAACTCAAAGCGTTTCCCTGTGGTGATAGGGTTGCACCAGGGATCAACTCTTAGCCCATTTTTATTTGCCTTGGCAATGGATGTACTGCCACAACACATCCAAGGGGAGATGTCATGGTGCATGCTATTTACCGATGCTATAGTGTTGATTGACGAGACGCGAAGCAGAGTTAACACGAGGTTGGAGATTTTGAGACTGACCTTGGATGCCGGAGTAGAACCCCAATCTTGCGACTGGACTCGGAGGCTAACAACTTCCTCGACATATGATGAATGCAACTGGCGAGATATATCGAAGGGCATATGGTAAGCAAAGCACCATGATATGAGCGACGTGGTTGCCCTTTGAGGAATGCCTTTGTTTATGTGTACTAACTCTGCAACTGTAGGTGTTAGTGGATTCTCTGAGGTGAGATCATGTCCCATCAATGATAGGGAAGGCCGATAATAAGAGAAAAAGGTCCTCTATAGACGAGGACATTCTCAATGAGGCAGGCCATGCCCGAAGACACAAAGGAGTCACCGTCATTGAAGAGAACTTTATATATGTCTATCATTCTGTGGTCATCAACTCTCCGTGGGAGGATGGTTCTTCATCTACGGACCGAGTCAGGGGCCGCTCGAACCAAGTGGAGTCTCGAGTGATCATGCCCCTACGGAGAGCGATTCAACTAGGGTCGTAGGGACCAGGAGAGTAGGCACACGATCCACTTTTGAGGAGGCTCAACGGCTCTGTTTTGAGGTGAGTTTTGGTTGGCTTTGCTTGTTTTTTAAGTTTTGTATTTTCATTTTTTGAATTGAAGCTTCTTTTTTTAGGATTTTGATAAGCTCAAGTTTGAGTTGCTCCGTTGCAAGTCCAAGTTGCGGGAGACCTTGGGCAAGGACAAATATCTAAGACATCTTTGTAATGAGAAGACAAAAAAATTGATATGCCTTCGATAGGAGGTGAATTGAAGCCGAGATTACGAAGGCAATCTCGAGCAACAGGTAATCCTTAGTTTGAGGGACTATATGCCTTCTTTTCTACCTTCGAGAATTAATGTTTTGGTGCTTTAGTTGTAGAGAAAAATAGAAGCGTTAGAACGCCTTTGGGGCGAAGTCGGACAGGTCAATTCCAAATGCAATACATTGAAGGCACAAAGAGGCATTCATGCAACAGCCCAAAGGAATACTTTGGCCAAGGCTTCTGCCATCGAAATATAACTTTGCAATGCTCAACTCAATTAAGATGGGCACGATTACCAAGATCGATACTGATATTTTGAATATGAAGGCTGAGGTCATGGACGCCCATGCTGAAGCTGAAGATGTTTGAGCAAAGTCTGATAAGAAAGTGGCCGTTTATTTGAAAGATAATGTTGATGCTCGGGCTGAGCTGAGAGGAGATTTTGATAAAGAGAGGGTCGATGCAGTTCTCGGGGAGAGGCTCTCGAAGAAATTCCTACTAGGGGCTTTGATCTCTCATAAGAGATAAAGTAGGACAAGGCGGATGAGATCGACGCCAAGTTTTTCCTTTCTTTCGGTGTCGATGCTGATATTTGAAGGCTTTCGAGGGAGCTGGTCCCTATAGCATACTAGGTTTTTCTTCTTTGTTCTTTGTAAAGACTCATGTGGAGCATTGTAAATGCATATTTGTAATACACATATATATAAAGGATTATTTGGTTTTTCGGATTTGTTTGCCAATAATTAGCCCGATGAATTGGACTTTGAGATGAAACCCTTGGGGTTATAAATTGGCCCTGAGGCTTTTTAGGTTGACCATTGGGCTCTTACGCATTGGGTCGGTATGCCCTTTGATATGGCTGGCGCTCGGGCTCTTACACATTTGGCCCTTAGGGGCTTTTGTTAACTATTTCTGGCTATGTCTTCGAGTCGGGTTTCGAGTCGAGCTCATCGACCCCCAGGTTTTTTAAATCAGGCACGAGGCTCTTTAGGCTGGAGCTTAGGCTCTTACTTATTGGGTCGGTGCGTCCTTTAATCGGTTCTTTTCGAAGTTTTTTTGAAGTAATTGGAGGCTTGTGATTTGATGGAAAAATTCGAACGTCTTTGAGTTGCGTTAGTTTGGCCGGAGCCTTACGACAGTGGTCATTTTATTTGGTTGTAGCCTTGTGTTCACCGAGTTAGATAGTATCGGCTTCTATATTGATGGTATGCCTTTTTAGGGACCTTACATGTTCGAATATATATCCTTGACTTTGATATCACTATTCTGCCTTTTTAAGGTCTTACAAATTTTTACAAGCCTTGCTTGAGTTGATATAGTTTTGATGTTGCCTCGTAGAGGGCTTACATTTGTGCCTCATGGAGGGCTTATGAGCTCGAAGTTGCCGGCCCTGAGGTCTTATGGCTTCGAGGTTTTGATAACTCGATGGGGTGATTGTCGAGGGCAGTCCCCGAGTCAGGGTTATGCCTTTTTTATGGTCTTACAATTTTAATGTTGCCGTGTTGAGGGCTTACAAGTTTGAGCATTCCTAGTCGAGGCCTTAGATTGTTGATATTGCCTTGTTGAGGGCTTATGTTGTTCATATTGCGTCATGGAGGACTTACATTGCTGATATTGACTCATGAAGGGCTTACGGTTTTGAGTTTTTGGTGACTCAATGGGGTGACTGCCGAAGAAAGTCCCCGAGTGTTTGGAAATTTTTTGGCCCTGGGGCCGTTTCTTGTGAAAATAGCAAACTTCTTTGACGCACGAAGTGTTTTGATGATAAAAGATTCTTCTCCGATTACTTTGTACAAGTACACAAAAATATTCTTCTCCTATTACTTGGTACAGGTACATATTTTTCACCATCGAGGGTTCTATTATTCCACGTGGACACGGTTCATTCGACCGTTTGGTCCTATACATTTTTCTCCTGTCGAGACCCTATTTTGGCATGTTTCAGTGATCTCCTAAGGGGATTCCCCTTAGTATTTGAGGTCGATCAAAGAGAAACATTGAATACTTGGTGAATTCTCCTTAGGTAGCATAGGGGTGCTTCCTCTTTAAAAACCTCGTAGGTAAAACCCATTAGGGATAAAATCCGACGTGAGAGAAAAAAAGAGCAACGCATGCTTTAAACCCTAAGGCCTTCGAGCTGGAGGGTGCTCCGATTCCTTTCAATCGAACACCTGCACATAGGTTAGAGTAAAATATGAAGGAAAGAGGGAGAGGATTGTACCTTAACTGTGGTGGCGATCAAGCCTCGATATGCTTCAGTTACTCGTTCCGATGACGTGGCACGGTCCTTTATTTGTTCATCGAGGATGCAGTTTGTGATCGCTACTTGGCTACTTGCTTTTTTTTTGCCTCATTCGATGTAGAAGGCGCCAATGTCAGTGCCACATCGTGTATTGCGAGAATTTCTTTTGCTACGTGCGGCTCCCTGTATACTATTTTTATTCCAGCGTTCGTAGGGAACTTATCATTTGATGAAGGGTTCATGGCACCACCCTCATATTATGAATCCATGGCCTTCCGAGCAATGCATTGTACCTCATGTCACCTTTGATGACATAAAACATGGTGTTTTGAATTGTATCGGCCACACTGAGTTGGAGGATAATTTCCCCTTTGGTTGTTTCGCTTGCCATGTTGAATTTGTCGAGAACACGGGAGGCGGGCACAATCTGGTCGAACGACCCTAGTTGATCTACCACCCTCTACCTAATTATATTAGCCAAGTTACCTTGATCCACGAGCACACGTTTAACCTGGAATTTATTCAAAAGGAAAGAAAATACCAGGGCATCATTATGAGGTTGAGAGAATTTCTCGATGTCCTCCTTGCTGAATTAAAGAGCATCTTCGGGTATGTAAATCCGAGTTCACTTTTCCCTAGTGATGGATACTTTTTTTTTCTTGAAAGCGGCTCCTTGAATGACGTCGACTCCTCCAATAATCATGTGGATGAATTTCTCTGGTTCTCCTATTTAATTTTTCATGTTCGCCTCTCTTTCCTGAAATTGGTTTTTAGCTCGGTTGCTGAGGAACCCTTGAAGGTACCCTTTGCTAATCACTCGCGCAACCTACTCTCAAAGTTGTCTGCAATATTCGGTCCTATGACCGTGGGTACCGTGATATTCACATATCAAGTTCGGATTCCTTGCGAAGGATCTGATAGTACGGGTCTTGGCCAAGAAAGAGGCGATGTTAGCAGTTAAAACGGCTAAGAACACGACGTTTGCTAATTTATATGAGGAGCTCGGGGGCAAAGGCGGGGACAAGAAGTTGCACCGGTTAGCCAAGGTGAGGGAGAGGAAAGCATATGACTTAGACCAAGTCAAGTGCATCAAGGACGAGGATGGAAAAGTGTTGATGGGCAAGGAAGATAATAGGAGAATATGGCAGGCATACTTCCATAATCTGCGGGATTTTGGGTATTGTAGGAAGATTACGATATAGGAGGTGGAAGGGGCGATGCGTAAGATGTGCAGGGTCTAGAAGAATCCCGATGGAATTCTGGAAGAGCGTGGGGCGGGCAGGTTATGAGTGGATCACTGGGCTATTTAATGTTATTTTTAAGACGAAGAAGATGCCCGAAGAATAAGGGTTGAGTATGATGGTTCCGCTTTACAAGAACAAGATTGATATACAAAATTGCAATGATTATAGTGGTATCAAGTTGTTGAGTCACACTATGAATGTTTGGGAGAGGGTCATGGAGGCCGGGGTGAGGAGGTGCGTGTCAATTTTAAAGAATCAATTTGGATTAATTCCGGGTGTTCGACTACTAAAGCGATTCATCTGGTATGGAGATTAGTGGAGCAGAACAGGAGAGGAAGAAGGATTTGCATTTGGAGGTTAGCGGCGTTAAGGTAACGTACATTAGGGTGATTAAGGATATGTATGATGATGCTAAGACTCGGGTGAAGACTGTGGGTGGTAACTCGAAGCACTTCCCTATGGTGATAGGGTTGCAATAGGGATCAACTTTTAGCCCATTTTTATTTTCCTTGGCGATGGATGTACTGCCACAACACATCCAAGGGAGGTGCCATGGTGCATGCTGTTTACCGATGATATAGTGTTGATTGACAAGACGCGAAGCAGAGTTAACGGGAGGTTGGAGGTTTGGAGACTGACCTTGGATGCTAGAGTAGATCCCCAATCTTGCGGACTGGACTGGGAGGCTAGCATCTTCCTCGGCATATGACGAATGCTAGTGACGAGATCTATCGAAGGGCATATGGGAAGAAAAGAACCATGATATGTGGTTGCCCTTTGAGGAATGCTTTTGTTTATGTGCACTAACTCCACTACTGTAGGTGTTGATGGATTCTCTAAGGTGAGATCGTGTCCCTTCGGTGATAGGGAAGGCCGATAATAAGAGAAAAATGTCCTCTATAGACGAGGACATTCACAATGAGGGAGGCCATGCCCGAAGACACAAAGGAGTCACCGTCATTGAAGAGAACTTTATATATGTCTATCATTCTGTGGTCATCAACTCTCCGTGGGAGGATGGTTCTTCATCTAGTTTTTAGGGAGAGGTTCCTTGACAGGGAATGAGCAAGAGTCCTCCCCCATCGTCTATTTCCGCCCTCGAAGGTACTTTGAGGTATTTTTAGAACCAGGGGCCGCTCGAACCAAGTGGAGTCTCGAGTGATCATGCCCCTACCGAGATATATTCAACTGGGGTCGCAGGGACCAGGACAGTTGACACACGCTCAACTTTTGAGGAGGCTCAGCGGCTCTGTTTTGAGGTGAGTTTTGGTTGGCTTTGCTGGTTTTTTCAGTTTTGTATTTTCATTTTTTGAATTGAAGCTTCTTTTTTTGGGATTTTGATAAGCTCAAGCTTGAGTTTCTCCGTTTCAAGGCCAAGTTGCGGGAGACCTTGGGAAATGAGAAATAGCTCAGGATTCCTTGTAATGAGAAGACAAAAGAATTGATATTCCTTCGATAGGAGGTGAATTGAAGACGAGCTTACGAAAACAATCCCGAGCAACATGTAATCCTTATTTTGAGGTAGTATATGCCTCATTTTCTGCCTTCGAGAATTAATGTTTTGGTGCTTTAGTTGCAGAGAAAAACATATGCGTTAGAACGCCCTTGGGGCGAAGTTGGACATGTCAATTCCAAATGCAATACATTGAAGGCACAGAGAAGCGTTCATGCAACATCCCTAAGGAATACTTTGGCTATGGCTTCTGCCATCGATTATAAGTTTGCAATGCTCAAGAATATATCTCAATTAAAACAGGCACGATTGCCAAGCTCGAGACTGATCTTTTGAATATGAAAACCGAGGTCATGGACGCCCATGCTGAAGCTGAAGATTTGAGCAAAGTCCGATAAGAAAGTGGTCGTGCATTTGAAAGATAATGTCGATGCTCGGTTGAGTTGAGGGGAGCTTTTGATAGAGATAGGTTCGATGCAGGTCTCTGAGGGGGACTCTCGAAGAAATTCATGATAGGGGCTTTGATCTCTTGGAAAAGATAAAGTAGGACACGGCGGATGTGATCGACGCCAAGGTATTCCTTTCTTCCGGTGCCGAGGCTGATATTTGAAGGCTTCCGAGGGAGCTGGTCCCTATAGCAGACTAGGTTTTTCTTCTTTGTTCTTTGTAAAGACTCATGTGGAGCATTGTAAATGCATATTTGTAATACACATATATATAAAGAATTATTTGGTTTTTCTTGTTTGCTTGTCGATAATTAGCCCGATGAATTGGACTTTGAGACGAAATCCTTGGGTTATAAATTGTCCCTGAGGCTTTTTACGCTGACCATTGGGCTCTTACGCATTGGGTCGGTACGCCCTTTGATATGGCTAGCACTCGGGCTTTTACGCATTTGGCCCTTAGGCGCTTTGGTTAACCATTCAGGCTCAGTCTTTGAGTCGCGTTTCGACTCGAGCTCATCGACGCTCTGGTTTTATAAATCAGCCCCACGGCTCTTTAGGCTGGAGCTTAGGCTCTGACGCATTGGGTCGATGCGCCTTTTAATGTGGCTGGCAACTTGGGCTCTTACGCGTTGGGTCAGTACGACCTTTAACCGATTCTTTTTGAAGTAATTGGAGGCCTGTGATTTGATGGAAAAAGTCGAACGTCTTTGAGTTGCATTAGTTTGGCCGAAGCCTTATGACAGTTGTCATTGTATTTGCCCATAGCCTTTTAGTCCCCGAGTTAGATAGTATCGGCTTCTATATTTATGGTATGCCTTTTTAGGGGTCTTATAAGTTTGAGTATATATTCTTGACTTTGATATCGGGATTATGCCTTTTTAAGGTCTTACAAATTTGTACATGACTTGCTTGAGATGTTATAGTTTTGATGTTGCCTCGTGGAGGGATTACATTGGTGCCTCATGGAGGGCTTATGAACTCGAAGTTGCCGGCCCTGAGGTCTTATGGCTTCGAGTTTTTGATAACTCGATGGGATGACTGTCGAGGGCAGTCCCCGAGTCGGGGTTATGCCTTTTTTAAGGTTTTACAATTTTAATGTTGCCTTGTTGAGGGCTTACAAGTTTGAGCGTTCCTAGTCGAGGCCTTAAATTGTTGATATTGCCTCATGGAGGGCTTATGTTGTTGATATTGCGTCATGGAGGACTTACATTGCTGATATTGACTCATGGAGGGCTTATGGTTTTGAGTTTTTGGTGACTCAATGAGGTGACTGCCGAAGAAAGTACCCGAGTGTTTGAATTTTTTTTTGCCCTGGGGCCGTTTCTTATGAAAATAGCAAACTTCATTGATGCACGGAGTGTTTTGATGATAAAAGATTCTTCTCCGATTATTTGGTACAAGTACACAAAAAAATTCTTCTCCGATTACTTGGTACAAGTACATATTTTTCACCATCGAGGGTTTGATTATTTTATGTGGACTCGGTTCATTTGACTGTTTGGCCCTATACATTGTTCTCCTGTCGAGACCCTCTTTGGCATGTTTCAGTGATCTCCCGAGGGGATTTCCCTTAGTATTTTAGGTCGATCAAAGAGAAACCTTGAATACTTGGTGAATTCTCCTTAGGTAGCATACGGGTGTTTCCTCGTTAAAAACCTCATCGGTAAAACCCATTAGGGATAAAACCCGACGTGAGGGAAAAAAAGAGCAACGCATGATTTAAACCCTAAGGCCTTTGAGCTGGAGGGTGCTTCGATTCTTTTCAATCGAACACCTGCACATAGGTTAGAGTAAAACGTGAAGGAAAGAGGGAGAGGATTGTACCTTAACAGTTGTGGTGTTTAAGCCTCGATATTCTTCATTTACTCGTTCCGAGGACGTGGCATGGTCCTTTATTTGTTCATCGAGGATGCAGTTTGTGATCGCTACTTGGCTTCTTTCTTGTTTTTTGGCTCATTCGATGTAGAAGGCGCCAGCATCAGTGCCACATCGTGTATTGCGAGAATTTCTTTTTCTATGTGCTGCTCCCCGTATACTATTTTTATTCCATCGTTCGTAGGGAACTCATCATTTGATGAAGGGTTCACAACACCACCCTCATACTATGAATCCATGGCCTTCCGAGCAATGCATTGTACCTCATGTCACCTTCGATGACATGAAACTTGGTGTTTTGAAGTGTATCCGCCACACTGAGTTGGAGGATGATTTCCCCTTTGGTTGTTTCGCTCGCCATGTTGAATTCGTCGAGGACACGGGAGGCAGGAACGATCTGGTCGAGCGACCCTAGTTGCTCTACAACCCTCGACCTAATTATATTGGCTGAGCTACCTGGATCCACAAGCACACGTTTAACCTGAAATTTATTCAAAAGGAAAGAAATTACTAGGGCATCATTATGAGGTTGAGACAATGTCTCGATGTCCTCTTTGCTGAATATCAGAGCATCTTCGGGTATGTAACTCCGAGTTCATTTTTCCCTGGTGATGGATACTTTTGTTTGCCTGAAAGCGGGTCCTTGAAGGACGCCGGCTCCTCGAATAATCATGTGGGTGACTTACTGTGGTTCTCCTATTTAATATTTCATGTTCGCCTCTCTTTCCTGAAATTGGTTCTTAGCTCGGTCGTTGAGGAACCCTCGAAGGTGCCCTTTGCTAATGAGTCGGGCTACCTATTATCGAAGCTGTCTGCAATCTTCGGTCCTATGACTGTGGGTACCATGATATTTACATATAAAGTCCGGGTTCCTTTGTGAAGGATCTGATAGTACGGGTCTTGGCCACATGGTGTCCTTGATTCTTCCTATGGCCGACGATGTCTGAAACGTCAATGATGAAATTGTACTCAGATAGTCGGGGTGCTTCTACCGTCCTTGTGTGCCTATCGAATCCTGCTTTGTTCACGAGTCCCCGAGGATTTTTTCCTCGGTCCATCCTTTGGTCACTTTGAGGTATGTTACGCCTCAGGATATTTCTCCGATTTTCTATATATGGTTGATACCTTCTTTGCTTGGCCTCGACTCTCTTTTTGGGAGCCTCGATTCCTTTGCTAAAATCTGTTGGGATACACCAAGCCCGGGGGGGCCTCCAATTGATCATCCTCGACTCTGATATTTGACTGATACATATTAGGCATATCCACCCAAACTATGGCGGGATACTCGATCAAGTTCTGTTTCAACTGTTTTGAGGCTATCGATCTTCGCTCATTCAAGCACCGGGCGAAGGCTTGCACTGCCCAATCATCGGAGATCGGTGGTAATTCCATCCTTTCCAGCTGGAAGCGAGTCACAAATTCCCTAAGCATCCTATTCTCTCTTTGCTTGATTCTGAAGACATCAGACTTCCTCATAGAGACCTTGATGGCGCCAGCATGCGCCTTCACAAAAGAGTCTGCCATCATGACAAACGAATCTATCGAGTTCTAGGGCAGGTTATGATACAACATCATGGCCCCTTTTTATAGTGTTTCTCAAACTTTTTTCAATAAGACGTATTCAATTAAGTCATCTTTTAGGTCGTTCCCTTTCATAGCACAAGTGTAAGTAGTAATGTATTCATTGGGGTCCGAGGTCCTGTAGTACTTCGGGAGATCAGGCATTTTGAATTTCTTCGATATGGGCTTCGATGCTGCACTTGATGGGAATGGCTTTTGCACAAACTTTTTAGAATCTACACCCTTCAAAATCGGGGGTGCGCCGAAGATCTGATCGACCCTCGAGTTATTGGACTCCATTTTTTTGTCATTAGCTTTTATCTTCTTTTTGCCTGATTCAATCCTTTTTGTGAGGTCCTCGAGAATTTTCATAATGGCGAGATCGGCTGGTGACACATTATTGCTTGACCTTTCTGGTGCCTATTTGACTTGAGGAGCCGTTTCTGGTAGTGTTGTTCTTGGGGTTCTCAGATGGCTTTGTAGCTGAGCAATAGCCACTTGTTGTGCTTGCAACATCTCAAAACTGACATGAAGCCTAACTTCCTTTTCCTTTTGAGCAGGGGCTCCCTGTGCTTCACGCTTGTCTCCTAAATGCACACTTCCGTCTGTATGAGAGCTCACATCGACATGTTGAGTGTTGCGTGAGCATTCATCGACATGGATTTTCAGTGGTTCCCCTTCAGGTTTTTTTGGCGGTACACCGGCACCTGAAGTAGATGCGCCATTCTCTATGTGATCCTCAGGACCGCTGTTTTCCTGTGCGTTTACTGTGTTAGACATTTTCTGACTTGAAATAGATGATTCTTGGACAAGTAAAAGTGTAAAGAATGACTTGCATTTTTAGAAAACAAGCACTAAAACAGTCACTATTATTTTTATCCCCACGGTGGGTGCCAAACTGTTTACCTTGAAAATGGTAATTACAATTATATTTGATTTTGTGGTTCTAAAAGTAGATGATCTATTTTAATACCATTTGTTTAGGCAGTAGATGCTAAGTGAGAAGTGAGAAAGCGAGATAAGAGCGAAGTATAACGAGATTGTGCAAATCGAGTAGTAGAGAGATGGAGTCTCGAGCTTGGTTGGATGGGCCTCGAGGTCAAGCTCAAAAGCTTAATAGAGGGCCATCGAGAATGATAAAACAATATTAAATACCTCAAAGATGTCATCTTTATGATTAATAATGAGTAACAAATGAAGAACAATTAATGAACAAAATAAATGAAAGGCAATAAATCAATGAAACAATGGTATAGAATGTTTGAGTTAGAGAGCAGAGAATGTTCTCGTTCTTGTATGGAATATCTTGTGCCTTACAAAATTACAAGGGTCTCCTTTATGTATGAGGGGGAATCCCATCATAGTACATGTGTAATTATTACAAAGACAGATGGCTGGTACAACCATTTAATGCCACGGTACGGCCATGTACTATTTTGTGTACATGGTCAACTTTAACAACTTGCCATTTGGAGATTTCCCGCCTTCCCATGATGGTCTTCGATTCACGCCGCTTCGGGGTCGAGAATCCTCGACATGCCCCTTCGATGATAAAACTCGAACCTCGAGCCTTCTGAGTGTCGTAATGATCATAAAATCGGATTCCCGGATTTTAGCCGTATATAAGTATCACGAACTAAAATATATAATTTTCTTCCTATTCCATATCCAATTTCCTGGTAAAATTCCCCTATGAAATTCTAGGTTTACCATAAATTTTCCACCATTCTTACTAATTTCCATGTTAAAATCCACATATAAGCCATATGTTTAACTCATAACAAGTTAGAACCACTTACATTGTGTTGTATATGAAAATGGCTTTTCAAGAGAGTCCCAAATCTCCTAAACAGTGAGAGAATGAGATGGAATGAGCTAATTCCCGAAATTGAAATTTATATTCTGCCTAGACATCCATCGTTGCGATTACATAAGTACCGTCACGATCACGAAGGCCGACGATGCGTCTACAAAATTTCCCTCCTTTGCGAATGCGAAGGACTTTATGTGATCGTGCCCTACAGCTAACCAAGCCTATGCAAACGTGATCCCAGGTCCGCAAACAGGAAGACCAAAAACTCTAGCCCTAGAACTTCCTCATATGCGATCATCAAAGAAATCAAGCAATCGCGAAGAACAGTCACCAACACAGGCCAACCACTAACACATCACTTTTGTGACCCTCACCATGCAAACACAAAGTGCAACTAGTACATCAACGGCGATCATGATGCCCTTCCGCGATCACGAAGAACAAATCTTCCCCAGATCCACACAACACTCCGCTATTGCGAGACCTTCTTCGTGATCCCAATGCACACTAGATAGCAGCAAAATTTGTCAACTTCAACATTCCTCCGGGTGATCAAAAACTCACCCAAGCCAATCGGGATCATGTCCAAACATACCAGTGAGTACATAAACATAACTTGAACCTACTCGAGGCCTTGAAATACCTAAAATAATGCCATAGCAAAGAATCGCACACAAAACCAAACTAATACCATTTCCATACTTTCAACTTCTTTCACCCAACTCCGAACGGGACGAATCATACTTGGAAAACTTGGAATGGAACAAAATGTCACACAAAAGTCCAATATTATAGTATTAACCTATCTACAGGCTCGGAATACCAAACATGTACCGACATAACCAAAGTCCACTTCATGCCAAACTTAGCAAACTCTAAAATACTAAAAAATTCCAACTTTTAACGATAAGCGTTAAATTGCTCCCGGACCACCTGAAACTTGATCTAAACATATTCCCAAATCTAAAATCACCATACGAACCTAATGGAGTCTTCAAATCATGATTCATATGTCGTCTATTCAAAGTATTGACTTAATATAAATTATGCCACCTTCAGTCACTACTATGGAACTAAGTGTTCTTAATTCAACCCCAACCTTTTCAAAGCGTCATCAATAACCCCCGCAAGTCATAATAATGAAAAAGAAAATACCGAAAGTAAATTGGGGAATGGGGTTCCAAGAATCAAAATGACCTGGTAGGTAATTACATTCTCCACCTTGTTACATTCTCCATTTTTTAAACAAACATCCATTCTCGAATGGGCCTAAAATCAAAACTAGAATGCAGAATAAGTGTGGATATGTACTATGCATATCCTCCTCAATCTCCCAATTCACCTCCTAAACTGGCTGATCTCTCCACTGAACCTTCACAAGTGAAAGCTCCTTAGACCTGAACTTGCGAACATACCTATCAATAATGGCAACTGGAACCTCCTCATAACTCAAGTCCTCATCCAGCCAAACTGTGTTATAATCCAACACATGGGACCATTCAGCATAATACTTCTGGAGCACAGACACGTGGAATACCAGATGAACACCCGGTATGCTCGGGGGAAAGCAAGCCTAAATGCAAGGCATCATTTACTAAGTAGGTACCATACATCACAGTCTCACCGGGCTCATAGCAACCAATAGGGGAACAACATCGTCGGTCGTACAAAGCCCAAAATGGTGCCATCTCAATGCTGGACTGCTAGTTGTTGTTATATGAAAACTCGGTCAACGGCAAGAATCGGTCCTACAGCCCTCTGAATTCAATGAAACATGCCTTGAGCATATCTTCAAAAATCTAAACTATCCACTCTGTCTGTCTCTCGGTCTGTGAATGAAAAGCCATGGTGAGCTCTAATCTGGTACCCAACTCGATTTGAAATAATGAAACTAGGCATGCCATGCAACCATATGATATCCTGAACATAAATCTAAGCCAACCTCTCTGAAGTATATGTAGTAATCACCGAAATAAATCATGCAAACTTGGCCAATATATCGACAATGACCCAAACAACATGAAATTTCCTCAACATCCACGGCAAGCCCACCACGAAATCCATAGTGATATGCACCCATTTGCAATCTGGTATAACCATATGCTAAAGTAAACAACCTGGCATGTGGTGCGCATACTTAACTTCCTGGAAATTTAGGCACCTCGATACATACCTGAATATGTCCTTCTTCATCCACGGCCATCAATAATGTTGCGTCATGTCACGATACATCTTGTGGAAACTGAATGAATAGAATAATGCAAATTGTGAGCCTCTTCTAGAATCAACTCTCTTAGGCCACCAACATTAGGAACACATAAGCGACCCTGGAGTCTCAGAATACCATAATCACCAATAGTCATCTTAATGGAATCACCTCACAGTACCATCTCTCTATGAACCATACAGTGGGGATCGCCATACTCACAAGCCTTAATCCGCTCGAATGAACAAGATGTTACACCCGTACTTTTCTACAGAGTATTTGTGACCATAAGACCCCGTAAGTTTAACAACCTTGATACCATTAGATACATTTTGATATGGTATTTGTATTGGGTAGAACATTTTTGTAAAAAGTTTGAAAAATATGATTTTATATAGTTCTTAATATTACTACTTCCGAGTATATTTTAAATTATACACATAATATGAGGAAGTTTATGAGATTTTATTTATTGTAAATATAGAAATTATTTTATCACAAGAAAAGAAGGTTATCTTTTTACCATTTTAATAATTAAGCGTACAAAAATTTGTACTCTTTATACGAGATTCAAAAATTATAAGTTGAGAAAATATATGTCTTGTTACATGGATGTTTTAATAAAATAATAGTGTACGTATTGATTTTATATGGTACCACATGACCATAAAAATAGGATATATATATATATATATATATATATATATATATATATAAATTATATTAAAAATGAGTAGTATTTTATGTAATTTGAGATAATTCTTGATTATGTGGGTAATTGGTTAATTATCGGGTAACGGGACATTACCTAATTAATTGATGAATTATAAGATTAAGAATCCCCCCATGTGGAAGCACCCCTCTAATCATATGAATGACTCTTAAATTCATTATGTATGTGGCAAGCTTAGAGATGTGATATTTGGCAAAGTTCTTGTATAAAGTATAGGCCATGCTAATTCTTTTTCTGATTCTTTCATTGTGTTTTGCATTTCGAACTTAGATTATTTATGTTTGTATCTTCATTGTCATTGAGAGGTGGACTAATCTCTTAAACATGTCTTAGAAAATCATTTTTCACTGTGTCAATATCATCTCTCTCTTTAATAACATGGTGGTGTGGACAAAACATGGGATTCAGTAACCAAAACTAATATGGTTATCCAACAACAATGAGTCTACAAAGGGAGAGATGATCTACTTCACCCATGTCACTTGTTCAATAGGCCAAGGCTTTACACCAGCGTGACATTTTCTGAATCAAAGTTCTTATAGAATGAGATAGATTGATGTGATTTTAATCGTCAAAAATTTCATATGAAATTATACTGCGTAATAGTAACGGAATTTTGTGATTCTAAGGGAGTACGGTATAATCTTTCTCAAGAGAATCGAATCAGGTATGTTAAGGCTAAGACCTTCCTTCATTTTGGCATGATCCAAGTAACGATACGTAAATGTAACGTTATTTCATGTGTGTCTTTACTCTTAGAAGTTAAGGATGGCTATGTTATTCATTCCTGTAAAATGATATTCGAGCATGTCTAAGTATATTCCTAAGTCCCTATTGAGGTATACGATAGATATGTTAATGTTTATAATATAGTAATACATGCATCTTCATGCATATGCATTTATTGTCGGGCTACGGCCGGTCGAGCAGTTACCACCGCTTGGGCAGTTATGTATCATTATTTACCACCGGTTGGGCAGTTGTGCATATTAATTAACCACCGAGATACAGCTAGTCGGCAGTTACATATTTACCATCGAGCTACGGCCGGTCGGGTAGTTACCACTGATCAGTTGGGCAGTCATACATCATACGCTAAGGATAATAGAAACAATATAAAACATAAGCATTGTATATATAAGTATGATAAGTATGCATATATGGTGGTACTTCAAATATTCAGGCTGATTCTTATATGTCTTTAATTAATATTGACTTATTATTATGTTTCTGTTCCTCCTTACATAATCAGATATTATTTGTAATGACGTTCCTTTGCTGGGACGCTGTATTTATGCTTGCATGTATAAATAATCAGTTTGACTATCCCTCATAATAGACGAGATTGGCTTCAACGAAGGATCGGTACGAATCCACCTCATTCGGAGTGCAGCCGAGTCTATGGATCATTGTGTCAGAACTTTGCTACAGACTTATGGGTAGGCCGGTACCCAGTCAAATTTGATGTAAAGTAATCATAAAGGCTTTGTAGACATAGATTCATTTTATACAGTATGTCAGAGGCCTTGACGGCTCATATGTAAGTCATGTTTTAAGAAAACTAGTTTAGTGATATAGTGTTGCCACTTATAGTTAGACATTATGAGTTTTGGGCATGTTAGCCCATGATGGTTTCAGAAGAAAAACAAATGAGTTACAAATGGTTTGCTCGGGCCAGCACGACACCAGGTGCCAACCACTCCTCCCCAGGTTTGGGGCATGGCAGAAGACTGATCCAGAAATACATGCAAGAACTCGGCTGGCTATGAAATATCCAACCTCACAAATCAGTTAGCTAAGAACTGAATGTCCAAATCGAACACACTCTCTTCTGCTCGAATGAATGTCCAAATCCAACAGCCTCTCCTCTGCTCGAATGAATTTCAAATTATCCGTACTCTCGGTCTTTATGCTCAAGGCATCTACGACCACATTCGCCTTGCCCAGATAATAAATAATGATGATATCATAGTCCTTTAGTAACTAAAGCTACATGCACTGCCTCAGATTAAGGTCCTTCTACTTAAACAAATGCAGCAAACTACAGTGATTTATATAAACCTCAGACGACACCCCATAAAGATAATGCCTCCAAATCTTAAGAGCATGAGTTATCGATGCCAACTCTAGATCTTGCATAGGGTAATTCTTCTCGTGTTACCTAAGCTAACGAGTAGAATAAGAAATCACTCTCCCCTCTTGCATTAATACATAACCCAGCCCAACGCGTGAAGCATCACAATACACAATGTACATCCTTGAACCGGAAGGAAAAAACCAACAACGATGTTGTAGTCAATGCGGTATTGAGCTTCTGAATGATCGCCTTGCAATCAACGAACCACTTGAACTGAACACCCTTCTGGGTCAATCAAGTCAAAGGAGGTGCAATAGATAATCAGCCTTCCACAAATCGGTGATGATAATCTGCTAGCCCCATGAAACTCCCGATCTCAATTGTTGTGGTTGGACATGGCCAACTATGAACTTCCTCGATCTTCCAGGGATACACCTTAATAACCTCACTTGATACAACATGACCAAGGAAGGCCACAGAACCTAACCAGAAACTCACACTTAGAGAACTTAGCGTATAACTTTCGTTCCCTCAAAGTCTGAAGTACTACCCTCAAATGATGTTCGTGCTCCCCCATGCTACGCGAGTAGATCACTCGATTCATCAAATCATGATACTACATGAACACTTGATTCATCAAATCAAAAAATGTCATTGGGGAATTAGTAAAGACAAAAGACATCACTAGAAAATTGTAGTGCCCATATCTTGTCTGAAAACCATCTTCGGAACATCTGAAGCACGAGTTCTCAACCGGTAGTACCCAGATCTCAAATCGGTCTTCGAGAACACCCTATCACCCGAAAGTTGATCAAATAAATCATCAATATGCAACTACAAATACTTGTTCTTTTTGGTGACCTTATTCAGCTGGCACTAATAAATGCACGTCCTCATACTCCCATCCTTTTCATCATAACTATTACAGGTGTGCCAAAAGGCGACACACCCATCCTGATGAATTATTTCCCGCGCAACTTTTGAAGCTGCTCCTTGCTCTCAACTCTGCATGATCCATACGATAAGGGAAATAGAGATATGTTGGGTGTCTCCTGTCAAATCAATGTCAAAGTCAGTATCATGATCCCTCGGCATGCCTGGTAAGTCAGGAAGGAATAGGATAACTCCCTCACCACATGCATTGAATGTGGGAGTCTCAGTAGAAGTATCTCAAGAAAATGCTAGAAGGGCCAAACAACACTTCTCAACCAAATGTTGAGCCTTCAGGAAAGAAATAACCAGACTGGAGGCACTACTAGATGGACCTCTCCACTCCAACCAAGGAAACTCTGGCATCGCCAATGTAACAGTCTTGACATGGCAATCAAGAATGCATGACACAAAAAAACGAATACATGCCAAGGATAAACTCAAAGTAAATTATATGGAGCACTAGAAGATCCGCTATAGTATCATACCTACATAAAATCACCACATAGGACCGGTAAACCTAATCCATAATAATCGAGTCACCCACCAACCTGTACACATACACAATAATACTCAAGGACTCACAAGATACATCTAGATAAGGAGAAAAATTGGAAGATACATATGAATAGGTAGACCCTTGATCAAATAGTACAGATGCATCTCTATAAGAACAAAAATAATAGATGTAATCATGGCGTCAGAGGCTACTGCCTCTAGCCTATCTGGGAAAGCACACAATCTATCCAGAGTGCCACTTAATCGGCCTCCACCTCTAGGGTGAACCTTACCCACCTAATCTCGGCCTATTGTCGGTCGTATGGGTGATGCGATAGCTGGAGCAATAATCATGGGCTAATAGCCCTACTGCATTGCCTTACACCGAAGTCTAGGAAAAAACCTCTTCAAGTGACCAAGCTCCCCGCACTCAAAATAACCACTAGATGGGGTAAACGTTTGATTCTTGATGTGGCCCTGACAGCCTCAGTGCCTATTGGGATAACCCTAAATAACTAGTGGGCGGTATGTTCTCTCTGGAATGGCACTAAAGTAAGGCTTCATTGGAGCACCACGAATAGGCTGTGTTGCTAAAATATCGGCCCTCCCAAACTATCTTATGTTCGGTGTTGGGAACTGTTGAACCCTCTACAATACCAAATATTTTTTTTCTTTGACGTGACATTTTTGCTCTTACCGTGAATACGCTCAATCCTCTAAGCTATCTCCATAGCCTGGTGCAAATAAGTCCCAACTCATTCGGTCGAGCCATAGTAAACTAAATCTAATAATGGAATCCCTAAATAAACCCCCCCCACCCTATATGACTCTATTGGGAAGTAATATAATATCATAAAGAGTCAACTCAATGAATCGCGTTTCATAGTCGGTCACGAATATCTTACCCTAGTGATTGGAATATACTTCTCTCTCCTAGAAGCTGGAGCCACTCAAACTGACCCAACAAATCCCTCTATCCTAGAGGTTGGAATATACATCTATAGGAATATATGCGTGAACTGATCCCATGTCAGAGGAGGTGAACTTGCTGGCCTGCCTAGAAGAAAAGACTGCCACCCTCAACAAGCTTTCCCCCAACTGAAAGGGGGTAGAGTCTACCCTATTGGAATCAACTAGTTCTAATTATGCAGTATGTCCCTACAAGCGTGAATGAAATCGTGTGGGTCCTCTCACGGCTCACCACCAACGTGGGTAGGATGAAACCTAGTAATATGTTCAACATAGTCATGGTCGGTCTAGTCTCCGCTCTAGCCGCAACAGCTGGCTAAACTTTGCTCGCAGGTAGTATCCCTGAGGATAGAAACAACATTCCCTGGTGCATGAGATGTAGTGTTTGGGATCCCCCTCCCCTAGCCTACGGTGTGGCTGGGTCTGTAGAAATAGTTTTGCCTGAGTCATAGATTCTATAAACCTCAACATACAGGTTATGACCTCCTAAAATGTGGCATGGTTGTGAACTCTACTGAGGCCTGCTTATATGTAGATATCTCATCACCCACTTCAATAATAGGATGCCACACTAGACCCAATGGTGGTGTCATATGGGCTACTTTGGGATGGCCTCGTCCCTTAATAGGAGCTCTGGCCCTCCCACGGCCTCTGCCTCCACCTCTGATGACCAGGGTTGCTACCCTTCTGCATCCGAATGATGCCATCGTGCACGTTCTGACCATTTATGAGAGAATAAGAGAAAGATTCATACTTATAACAATATCGATAACATGAGGGGAAATAAATAAAGAGAAGTTTTCTAATTCCCTATAGCCTCTTGAAGATAAGTACAAAAGTCTCTATGTCAATCTGCATGCCTTTACTATGTCTTCTCATGACTCGTTAAACCTATTTGAACCTAGTACTCTGATACTATGCTATCATGATACACTTTCTCAATAGGCGGTGATGGCACCCAAAGCCTCCAACATGCAAGCCAAAGGAAAACAACACAACAATCAATAGTTTACAACACTTTTAAAGTTAAGTAATGAAATAAATAAGCAGAATTTGGTTAAGAAATTTCAATAAAAGACAAACATCTTAATCAAGATACGATATATGAACAAAATAATAAGTTGAATGTCATAACAACGATACAACAATAATAACTATCAAAAAGGCTCAAAATCCGGTAACATTAGTGCATAAGCTTCTTCTAGAATATACAAAACTACTACAATTAATATCTGAAATGAAAAGTAGATAGAATGCAATAGATATAAAGGAAGGAGAATTTGTGTGCTGCGGGCCGAAAACACAAAAGGCAACTCACCACTAAGTCTCCCAGCAAGTGCCTCTACAAGCATGCGTGACCTCCAGAAGTACCTGTTTCAGTACCTGCACAATTGATGGCTCTAGAGCTATTGATGGCTCCTCAATGTCTGCTCCAGCAGGTGCTCTAGCTGTAGCACGTGCTCCTCCTCGACCTCTATCTCTGCCTATGCCCCGGACCTTAGCAACATCGGCTCGGGGGAAGCATCATCAGTAACTACAGATCGTGTACTCACCATCTGTGAGAGAATAAAATAACGAAATCTCAAACTCCGAAAGCAATAAATTCTCACAATAGGAATAAAAGAAGTGAAGTCTTCCTAAAAGTTTTGTAGCCTCTCACATATAAGTACAAATGCCTCCCTACCGATTCACACAATTCTACTAATCTTTCTTATGACTCATAGCACTTATGAACCTAGAGTTCTGATACCAACTTATCACGATCCAAAATACCAACTTGAGGATCGTGATGGCACCTAGTGACTATGACTAGGTAAGCCTAATGCATGCTAAGTTATTAACAGATTTATACAATTTAACCATTAAAAACAATAGTTAAATTCTATAAAAAGATCAATAGTTAACTTCTTGGGCAATGTGAAATCGTTCATGTGAGGCCTATATGTTCCTGCATGTACCTCTTCAAGTAGTATGATTGCTTTAGCGGCATCTACACACGTTAATAGACCCAGGTCTGGGTCATCCTTTACAAGACCTTCTTGTCAAGGAAAAAGTAATTTGATATTCTTCTTAATGCTAATCTTTATCGCTGGTGGCATTTTCTAGGTATTATCTTGCTTTGAGGAACCTTTTGATGTTGTAATACCATAACTTACCATCTGGCTCTTTATCCACATGGAAATAGTATGCACGCTGATCTCGAACCTCTATCTCGATGGGGTCGATGTAATTCTTATTTGGATGCTGCATAATAGACGAAAAGGTCGCAAGAGCATCGGCAAACTAATTCTGGATTCCGGGAACATGTTTGCATTGTATATATAGAATGATCATCACATTCTTACTTGTAAATTCACCTAGAACTTGGTGTATTAGAAAATATTAATGTCCTATAACCAGAAGCTCCTTGATGGTCATGTCGACTGTCATCCTTAGCCCAAGGATGCATGCTTCATATTTTGCCATTGATTTGTGCAAGAGAACCTTATCTTAGATAAAGCCGGGTAATATTGTCCTGACTCCGAAATTAGGAGTGCCCCAATCCTTACACATTTGAAATTTGTTTCTCTATAGAAAAAACATTCTCGATCCCGGGTATGACTCTGCAATATTTTCCACTACGAACAACACTTATCCAACGGGTTCTTCGCGAGATGATCGGACAATGCTTGCCATTCGATATCTTTCTGCTTTACGTACACAATATCAAACTCACTTAGAAATCTTCCATTTGGCCAACTTTCTTGTAGACATCAATTTCTAGAAGATGTACTTGAGCGGGTCGAGTCGAGTCGAGATATCAAAAGTGTGGTGTATGCTGACATATAGTGCCTTAACTCCTGAGTGATCCATGTGAAATCACAATAGGTCCATTCTAACATGGGACTACCTTTATTATCGAGTTTATCCTTAAGAAATTAATTAAAGTTGAAGTTATTGAAAATCATTAATCTGTTTTAATTGAATTCTTGTTTAAAGGGAGTGTTGTTTATAGTTGAGGTTACTTTTTAATTCATTTTGTTGTTATTAAGATTATATGCACATCGTGTTTTGGCCGTGGGATATTCATTGTGGAATAATGATATTGTTGGTTCTTCTGGAAAGGTTATGGCCTATGGGCACTTATGGTACAAGTTGATATGCCGCGTTGTTGTGATGTAGAACAAGTTAAATGTTGTGTGGATTGGTTGTTGCTATGCATAGCATAAGGGTGCCATTTCACCATTTGTGTTGTTCGGGGTATAAAGGTGGCATCTCACTATTGTTGATTGTGCAGAATGATATGAGTAGCTATTGTGTTATTGTCTGGGCGAAACGATAAGGGTGGCTATTATGTGGAGTGAAACGGGTGGCTATTGGAGTGATACGGGTGGATAATAATATAGTCAAGGCGGAGTGATACTTGTAGCTATCAAGAAGATAAGGGTTGCAATATCAGGGATGATATGTGATGGCCTAGGGGCATTGCTTGATCATATTTGTGTGATGGTGTGTTTTTCCTTGTGTGTGTCATACAGTTTATGTGAATTGTTGTGTTGCTTTGATGAGCTACTCGATGTCTTTGATATTACTTGTTGACTTGGGTTGTAATAGTGTCACGCCCCGAAATCCCACCATCGGGCCGTGATGGCGTCTAACGTTGGACCCGCTAGACAAGCCAACGTATATAGCTAAACTAGCATAAAAATCTCAACTTTCCAGAATAAGCTAAAATGCTTCGAAATTAAATCAACGGAATAAATAAAGTTTAATCTAAGTAGATACAATCACAATATAACGACGCAAAATTTCCCAAAACCTGGAGTCACAAACTCACGAACTGTCTAAGAGTGCTAAAAACAAGTCTGAAAGGAAATACATGTATGCCTTCGAAACTAAAGGAAAAACAAGACAGAATCGAAGACAAGGGGATAGAAGAGACGCCAAGGCCCACGAACGCCAGCGGGTATACCTTGAAGCCTCTATGATGAACTGGAAGACACTCCCACTAATGATGTCATCCGGGTCTGGCATCAGTACAACCGACCCCATGTACTGAGTAAGTGCCTGGCCTAACCTCGGCGAAGTAGTGACGAGGCTAGAACCAGACTACCAAATAAACCTGTGCAGATAAAATAAATATATATATATATATACATATATACAACGAATAGGAAATGTAGGGAGAAAACAATTAACAAAGGAAGGGGAACATGCTGTGGGGAGATGACAATTTCATATAAGAAATCTTAATAAGGAAAGGAACAACAAGCCAGCATATCAATAAGGACAAGAAATCACAAACTTGCACAGCATTACCCTTCGTGCTTTTACTCTCGTCCTCACTATGCAATGTATAATGTAATGAATGTAAATCATGGCACGACATTACCCTTCGTGTTTTTACTCTCTTCCTCACTATGCAATGTATAATGTAATCAATGAATATCGGTATGGAATGGTACATCGTACGACACGGAATCACTCTTCCTGCTTTACACTCTTTCCTCACAATGTCAAACAATGCACGGCATCACCCTTCGTTCTTTAACACTCTTCCTCACCCAAACAACAATCACGAACAGGGGCAAGGGAGTAAACAGAACAGATATAGAAATCCTGGAAGGAAACAATAACAGAAATATAAACATCTCAGCAAGGGAGACAATATCAAACAACGCACGGCATCACCCTTCGTGCTTTACTCGCATTCTCAACAAGACAAGTGCACGGCATCACCCTTCGTGCTTTACTCTCATACTCACCAAAACAAGTGCACGGCATCACCCTTCGTGCTTTACTCTCATACTCACCAAAATAAGTGCACGACATCACCCTTCGTGCTTTAACACTCTTCCTTACCCAAACGGAAATCACCAACAACGGGCAAGGGAGTAAACAAAATAGAAATAGAAATCCCGGCAAGGGAAACAATATCAAACAATTAAATCACGGAAAATGAAACATCAATTAAACAATTAAATCCCGGCAAGGGTATATTTCAATAACTCTTTCTCTTTCTTTCACTTTCTTTTCCATGATTTATTCTATTACTTGAGCCAACGCTCCAAAGACAGTAATATCTCATATTTCTTTATTATTGATTTCACAATCTGAGCCAATGCTCTAAAGACGTAATATCTCACAATTCTTCACCATTCATGTTACAATTTGAGACAATGCTCCAAAGGATGTGATTATCTCATATATCTTCATAAATCATTTCACAAGTTGAGCCAATGCTCCAAAGATGTTCAAAGAATACAATATTCTTCACAACATATAGAAATCATCAATTAAGCATGGGAATTACCACTAAATCAGAATATTCACAATATAAGGCCTCATAGTCATGGTAGACATCAATGTATAGATACTCGTCACCATGCCTATACATTGTACTCTACAATTAGCAAGTAGCATTCAAGACTCAACTCCTATTCACTCAAGCTAAGGTTAGACCGAACACTTACCTCGGGTCCGAAGTATAGCAATCAACCCTCTAACACCGCTTTTCCTTTAGAAATTGACTCCAGAAGGGTTATCTAGCCATAATCAACTCGAGTTTATCAATAAGGATTCAAAGATTCAATTATATGGCCTAATTATCCATTTCCTAGCACACATTCAAATTTATCAAAATTCGACCCCAGGCCCGCTTGGTCCAAACACGAGACTCGGACCGAAACCATGTCACCCATTCACCCACAAGCCTGAATATATAATTTGTTTTCATATTCGACCCCAAAACGAGGTCTAAATCAAGAATATTCAAAAGGGCCTAACTCTACCCAAATTCCAAATTTTCTACTCTAATTTGCATGTTTTAGGCTTAGGAATTCATTAAATATAGATGCAAAATGAAGGAAACAAGTTAAAATTTACTAACCTAAGAAGTTTTGATGAGGGATGGCTTCAATGGATGCCTAAGGGCTTTGGAGAAGAAGAAGTTCGTTATTTTCTATAAAGATCCTGTAGCTACTGGTTCTGGAAATATTTATATACCACTAGGCTAAATTGCCCTTCGCGGTCGCAGAAGGGAGGTCGTGTTCGCGAAGGGTAGACTGGACAGACCATCGCGATCGAGGAAGGGAGGACGCGATCGTGAAGAGTAAAAAAACTGGGGTCCAGAAGTTGACTTACGCGAACGCGTGGCACATCACGCGAACGCGATGAAGGAAAACTTAAAGCTTCGCGAACACGGAAGAGGCTTCATGATCGAAAAGAACAAATGGACCTGCAACAGCTGAAGCGAGAAACCAGAAATTTTCCCAAGTTCAAAATCACTCCGAGACACCTCTGATACACTCCCGAGCCCTCAGGGCTCCTAACAAATCATATGCACTAACTCAACTACACCCTACGAACTTAACTGTGCGATCAAATCGCCAATATAACATCAAAAACGACGAATCAAACCTCAAAATTACTAGTTTTTCTTCAAACCTCATGAACTTTCAAATTTAGAGTTTTAAGTCCGAAACACGTCAAACGATGTCAAATTTCAACCTAACTTCTCAGAAATATTTCAAACCACATATACGAACAAAAATACGGGCCCGATACCAACATATTCTAGCAAATTTTCATTTCACTTTTCTTTATAAATTTCAGAAAAACATTTTATCTCAAAAATTCATTTCTCAGGCTTGGGACTTCAGAATTCGATTCCGGGCAGACATCCAAGTCCGATATTTTCCTACGGACCCCCCGGGACCGTCAAATCACGGGTCCGGGTCTATTTACCCGAAATATTGACCGAAGTCAAATTTATTCATTTTAATATCAAATCTTAGCATTTTTCACAGAATTTCATATTTAAACTATCCGGCTACGCGCCCGGACTGTGGACGCAAATCGAGGCAATTACAAATGAGGCTTTCAAGGCCTCAAAAGTACGGGATGGGTAATAACATAGGTGATGACCCTTTGGGTTGTCACATTCTCCACCTCTAAAACAATCGTTCGTCCCCGAACGGACAGAAGAAGGAAGTACCTAAGTCGGAAAATAAATAAAGGGTAACGGCTCTGCATATCGGACTCGAACTCCCAGGTCGATGCCTCAGGAGGCTGACCTCCCCACTGAACATGAACAGAAGGGAAACTCTTGGATCTCAACTGAGAATCTGCCGGTCTAGAATAGTTACCGGCTCCTCCTCATAAGATAAGTCCTTGTACAACTGGACAGTGCTGAAATCTAAAACCTGGGCTGGATCGTCATGATACCTCCGAAGCATGGACACATGAAAGACTAGATGTACGGCTGATAAGCTGGGTGGCAATGCCAGTCTATATGCCACCTCTCCCACTCGATCAAGAATCTCAAACGGACCAATGAATCTAGGGCTAAGCGTGACCTTCTTCCCAAATCTCATCACGCCCTTCATAGGCGACACTCGGAGCAATACTCGCTCACCAACCATGAAAGCCACATCTCAAACCTTGCAATCTGCATAACTCTTTTGCCTGGACTGAGCTGTATGAAGCCTATCCGGAACGACCCTGACCTTGTCCAAGACCTCCTGAACCAAATCTGCACCCAACAACCGAGCCTCTCCCGGCTCAAACCGTCCAACCGAATATCGACACCGCTTACCATATAAAGCCTCGTAAGGAGCCATTTGGATCATCGTCTGGTAGCTGTTGTTGTAGGAAAATTATGCTAAAGGTAAGAACTGATCCCATGATCCTCCAAAGTCAATGACACAAGCTCGAAGCATATCCTCTGATATCTGAAGAGTCCGCTCGGACTGTCCATCCGTCTGAGGATTAAATGTTGTGCTCAACTCCACCTGGGTGCCTAACTCTTGCTGAACTGCCCTCCAGAAACGCGAGGTAACCTGCACGCCCCGGTCCGAAATGATAGATATCGGCACACCATGAAGGCGAACAATCTCCCGGATATAGATCTCAGCTAACCTCTCGGATGAATAAGAGACTGCCACAGGAATGAAATGCGCTCACTTGGTCAGCATATCAACAATGACCCACACTGCATCAAACTTCTTCCGGGTCAACGGAAGTCCGGTAACGAAGTCCATAGAGATCCTCTCCCACTTCCACTCGGGAAACTCAATCCTCTGAAATAGGCCACCAGGCCTCTAATGCTCATACTTAACCTGTTGACAATTCAAACACCGCACCACATATGCCAAAATATCCTTCTTCATTCCACGCCACCAATAATGTTGCCGCAGATCCTGATACATCTTCGCGGTGCCCGGATGAATAGAGTACCGGGAACTATGGGCCTCCTCTAAAATCAACTCTCGAATCCCATCAACCTTGAGAACAAAAACTTTCCCCTGCAAACTTAAAACACCATCATCAGCTAAGGTCACCTGCATGGCACCTCCACGCTGCACCGTGTCTCTAAGGAAACACAAATGGGGATCATCAAATTTTCACCATGGATACGCTCCAATATTGAAGAACGAGCGACCGTACAAGCCAACACTCGACTAGGCTAAGAAATATCCAAACTCACAAATCAGTTGGCCAAAGCCTGAACATCCAAAGAAAGTGGCCTCTGACTGAAAGGAATAAAAGCAAGACTGCCCATACTAGCTGACTTCCTAGTCAAAGCATCGGCCACCACATTGGCCTTCCCCGGGTGATATAAGATGGTAATATCATAATCCTTCAACAACTCCAACCATCTTCTCTGCCTCAAATTCAACTCTTTTTGCTTGAACAAGTACTGAAGACTCTTATGATTAGTGAACACCTCACACGCCACACCATACAGGTAATGCCTCCAAATCTTTAATGCGTGGAAAATGGCTGCCAACTCCAAATCATGCACTGGGTAGTGATTTTCATGAATTTTCAACTGCCTCGAAGCATAAGAAATGACCTTGCCATCCTACGTCAACACTGCACCAAGCCCAATAGGGGAAGCATCGCAATAGACTGTATAAGGCCCTGAACCTGTGCGCAAAACCAATACCGGTGCCGTAGTCCGAGTTGTCTTGAGCCTCTGAAAGCTCGCCTCACACTCGTCCGACCATCTGAACTGGGCACCCTTCTTGGTCAACCTAGTCATTGGGGCTGCAATAGATAAGAACCCCTCCACGAATCGACGATAATAGCCTGCAAATCCCAAGAAACTCCGAATCTTTGTAGCTGATGCTGGTCAAGGCCAGTTCTTGACTGCCTCAATCTTCTCCGAGTCAACCTAAATACCCTCTACTGACATGACATGACCCATGAATGCAACTGAACTCAACCAGAACTCATACTTTGAAAACTTTGCATAAAGCTGACTATCCTTCAAAGTCTGAAGAACCACTCTAAGATGTTGTTCGTGCTCATCCTGACTGTGGGAGTATATCAATATATCATCAATGAAAAATATCACGAACGAGTCCAAATAAGGCCTGAATACTCGGTTCATTAAATCCATAAAAGCTGCTGGGGCATTTGTCAACCCGAATGACATGACTAAGAACTCGTAATGCTCGTACCGAGTGTGAAAGGCTGTCTTAGGGACATCGGATGCCCTAATCCTCAACTGATGGTAGCCAGATCTCAAGTCTATCTTTGAAAATACCTTGGCACCCTGAAGCTGATCGAACAAATCATCAATCCTCGGCAATGGATACTTATTCTTGATTGTAACCTTGTTCAATTGTCGGTAATCAATGCACATCCTCATAGAACCATCATTTTTCTTCACAAACAACACTGCAGCACCCCAAGGGGAAACACTGGGCCTAATGAAACCCTTCCCAAGCAAATCATGCAACTGTTCCTTCAACGTTTTCAGCTCTTGTGGGGCCATGCGATACAGCGGAATAGAAATGGGCTGGGTGCCCAGAGCCAAATCAATGTAGAAGTCAATGTCCTGTCAGGTGGCATCCCCGACAGGTCTGAAGGGAAAACCTCAGGAAACTCACGAACCACGGGCACCAAATCAATAGAGGGAACCTCAACACTTGAATCGCGCACATAATCCAAATAATCCAAACACCCCTTCTCGACCATACGTCGAGCCTTCACGTACGAAATAACACTGCGGGTAGAATGACCAGGAGTTCCTTTCCACTCCAAACGGGTAAAATCTGACAAGGCTAAGGTCACCGTCTTGTCATGACAATCCAAGATGGCATGATATGGGGACAACTAGTCCATCCCCAATATAACATCAAAGTCAACCATACCCAAAAGAAACAAATCAACACGGGTCTCGAAACCCCCAATCATCACAACATAAGAACGATGGACACGATCGACCATGATAGAATCGCCCACTGGTGTAGATACATAAACAGGAATAGTCGTCGGATCACTAGGCATGACTAGTTGGTGCAAAATAAGAGGACACATACGAATAGGTAGACCCTGAATCAAATAGCACTGAAGCATCTCGATCACAAACCCGAATAGTACCTGTAATGACTTGATCTGAAGACTCAGCCTCTGGCCTGGCTGGAAGAGCATAACATCGGGGTTGGGTCCCACCACCCCGAACCACATCTCTGGGACGGCCGGCTGCTGGCTGGCCTCAAACTCTGGCGGCCTGAGCTCCACCTTTGTGACCTCTACCTCTACCTCTACCCCCACCTCTAGCTGGCTGGGCAGGCTGTGGAACACCTGGTGCTTGTACCATGGCACGGGAACCATGATGCTGAGAAATACCTGATGCTCGAGGGAAAAATTTGGCAAGGTGATCCGGATCACCACAAGTGTAGCAAGACATCGGCTGCTGAGGGAACTGAATCTGACCTTGTTGAAGTGAATGACCACCCCAGAAACTCTAATGCGGCGGTGCACTGATGGGAGCTGGTGGTGCACTTTAAGGATGCTGATCAGAATAGTGCGGCTGATAACCACGACCACCCGAAGTACCATGGGAAACATGATGAGCTAAATGAAAAGGCCTGGGAGGATGACCTCTACCTGAAGAATCCCTGCCCCCAGATGAGGATCCGCTGAAACGACCGAAATGACGGAGCCTCTTGTAATCCCCCTGACCACAACCCTGTGACAGAATTATCTCAATGCGCCTGGCCACATTGGCCGCCTCCTGGAATGAAATATCAGTGCCTGTCTCTCTGGCCATCTGGAGTCTAATAGGCCGAGCTAGACCCTCAATAAACCTCCTTGCTCTCTCACGATCAGTGGGGAGTATCATAAGAGCATGTCGGGCTAGAGTGATAAATCTGGTCTCGTACTGAGTGACTGACATAGATCCCTGCTGGAGACGCTCAAACTGTCTCTGAAGGTCCTCTCTCTGAATAATGGGAAGGAACTTCCCCAGAAATACCTCTGAGAACTGAGTCCAAGTCAACGGTGTAGATCCAGCTGGTCTTGCTAGGCAATAATCTCTCCACCAACTCTTGGCTGCGCACGATAACTGAAAAGTAGCGAAGCCAACCCCGTTGGACTCCACTATGCCCATGTTCCGAAGAAACTCGTAGCAGTTGTCCAAATAATCTTGGGGATACTCTGATGGTGAACCAGTGTAAGTAGCAGTAAATAACTTGTTGAACATGTCCAGTCTCCATAGAGCATCTGCTGAAATAGGTGCTCCCTCTGCTACCGGTGCTGTAATACCCGACTTAGCTACTCCGGCTGGCTGAGGTGCCGGAGTCTGTAAATGTGTAGCTAGCTGCTCTGGCACGAGGGCGGCAGGAGTCTAGGAACCTCCCCCATCCTCAGAGACAGCTCATGCTGTAAGAAGAAGACCCGCCTTTGCTACACTCTCCATGAGTGCGACTAGATGGACAAGGGTGTCCTGAAGCACTGGGGTAGCTATGAACCCCTCTGGGACCTGAGCTGGTCCATCTTGGACTGCCGGAACTGGGACCTCCTTGTCAGACTCAACCTGAGTCCTCCACTGGGGCTGCTGCTCTAGGCTGAGCCCGGCCCCGGCCTCGGCCTCTAGCATGGCCTCATCCTCAACCTCGAGTAGGATTTGTAGCCGGAGTGTCAGGCTGCTAGGCGGAACCAAGGGAAGGATGCGTCCTCACCATTTGTGAGAGAATAGAATAGAAACTCAATCAGTACTCAGAATTCCTAGCGCACGACGGAGGAGAAAATAAATATTGAGTCACCCTAACTTTGCAGCCTCTGGGGGATAAGCACAGACGTCCCCGTACCCATCCCTCAGACTCTACCAAGTTGTGTGTGAGTTGTGAGACCTAAGTAACCTACTTCTTTGATACCAACTTGTCAGGCCCCGAAGTCCCACCATCGGGCCGTGATGGCATCTAACCTTGAACCCACTAGACAAGCCAACGTATATAGCTAAACTAGCATAAAATCTCAACTTTCCAGAAAAAGCTAAAACACTTCGAAATTAAATCAGCAGACTAAATATAGTTTAAGCTAAGTAGATACAATCACAATATAACGACACAAAATTTCCCAAACCATGCAGTGAAAAACTCACGAACTGTCTAAGAGTGCTAAATACAATTCTAAAAGGAAATACATGTGTACCTTCGAAACTAAAGGAAAAACAAGACAGAATCTAAGACAAGGGGATAAAAGATACGCCAAGGCCCACGAGCGCCAGCTGGTATACCTTGAATCCTCTATGATGAACTGGAAGACACTCCCACTAATAATGTCCTCCGGGTCTGGCTGCGTAATCTACACAACATAAAAGAAGTGTGGGTGTAGCATCAGTATAACCGAACCCATGTACTAAGTAAGTGTCTAGCCTAACCTCGGCGAAGTAGTGACGAGGCTAGAACCAGACTACCAAATAAACCTGTGCAGATCAAATAAATATATATATATATATATATATACATATATACAACGAGTAGGAAATATAGGTAGAAAATAATTAAGAAAAAGAAGGGGAACATGCTGTGGGGAGATGACAGTTTCATATAAGAAATCTTAATAATGAAAGGAACAACAAGCCAGCATATCAATAAGGACAAAAAATCACAAACTTGCACGGCATCACCCTTCGTGATTTTACTCTCGTCCTCACTATGCAATGTATAATGTAATCAATGAATATCGGTACGGAATGGTACATCGTACGGCACGACATCACCCTTCTTCATTTACACTCTTTCCTTACAATGTCAAACAATGCACGACATCATCCTTCGTTCTTTAACACTTTTCCTCACACAAACAACAATCAAGAACAGGGGCAAGGGAGTAAACATAACAGATATAGAAATCCCGGCAAGTGAACAATAACAAAAATATCAACATCCCAGCAAGGGAGACAATATCACACAATGCACGCCATCACCCTTCGTGCTTTACTCTCATTCTCAAGAAGACAAGTGCACGGCATCAACCTTCGTGCTTCACTCTCATACTCACCAAAACAAGTGCACGGCATCACCCGTCGTGCTTTACTCTCATACTCACCAAAACAAGTGCACGGCATTACCCCTAGTGATTTAACACTCTTCCTCACCCAAAAAGCAGTCACAAAAAACGGGCAAGGGAGTAAACAAATTAGAAATAGAAATCCTGACAAGGGAGACAATATCAAACAATTAAATCCCGGCAAAGGAAACATCAATTAAACAATTAAATCCCGGCAAGGGTAAATTTGAATAACTCTTTCTCTTTCTTTCACTTCCATTTCCATAATTTATTCTATTACTTGAGCCAACGCTCCAAAGACTGTAATATCTCATATTTCTTCATTATTCATTTCACAATCTGAGCCAATGCTCCAGAGACGTAATATCTCATAATTATTCACCATTCATGTTACAATTTGATCCAATGCTCCAAAGGATGTAATTATCTCATATATCTTCATAATTCATTTCACAAGTTGAGACAACGCTCCAAAGATGTTTAAAGATACAATTCCCTTCACATAATCTTCACAACATATAGAAATCATCAATTAAGCATGGGAATTACCACTAAATCAGAATATTCACAGTATAAGGCCTCATGGTCATGTTAGACACCAATGTATAGATACTCGTCACCATGCCTATACGTCATACTCTACAATTTGCAAGTAGCAATCAAGACTCAAATCCTATTCCCTCAAGCTAAGGTTAAACCGAACACTTACCTCGGGTCCGAAGTATAGCAATCAACCCTCTAATACTGCTTTTCCTTTAGAATTTGACTCCGGAATGGTATTATCCAGGCATAATCAACTCGAGTATATCAATAAGGATTCAAAGATTCAATTATATGGCCTAATTATCCTTTTCCTAGCATACTTTCAAATTTATCAAAAATCGACCCTGGGCCCGCTTGGTCAAAACACGAGGCTCGGACCAAAACCATGTCACCCATTCACCCACGAGCCCGAATATATAATTTGTTTTCAAATTCAACGCCAAAACGAGGTCTAAATCAAGAAGATTCAAAAAAGCCTAACTTTACCCAAATTCCAAGTTTTCTACTCTAATTTGCATGTTTTAGGCCTAGGAATTCATTAAATATAGATGAGAAATGAAGGAAACGAGTTAAAATTTACTCACCCAAGAAGTTTTGTATGAGGGATGGCTTCAATGGATGCCTAAGAGCTTTGGAGAAGAAGAATTTCGTTATTTTCTATAAAATCCTGTAGCTATTGGTTCTGGAAATATTTATATACCACTGGGCAAAATTTTCCTTCGCGGTCGCAGAAGGGAGGTCGCGTTCGCGAAGGGTAGACTGGATAGACCATCGCGATCGTGGAAGGGAGGACGCGATTGCGAAGAGTGCAAAAAAAACTGGGGCCCAGAAGTTGACTTACGCGAACGCGTGGGACATTACGCGAATGCGATGAAGGAAAACTTAAAGCTTCGCGAACGTGGAAGAGGCTTCGCGATCGCAAAGAACAAATGGACCAGGAACAGCTGAAGCAAAACCCAGCAATTTTCAAAAGTTGAAAATCATTCCGAGACACCTCTGAAACACTCACGAGCCCTCGGGGCTCCTAACAAATCACATGCACTAACTCAACAACATCCTAAGAACTTAACCGTGCGATCAAATCGCCAATATAACATCAAAAATGACGAATCAAACCTCAAAATAGCTAGTTTTTCTTCAAACATCATAAACTTTCAAATTTAGAGTTTAAAGTCCGAAACACGTCAAACGACGTCCAATTTCAACCTTTCACATAAACATCTCAAACCATATATAAGACCTGTACCAGGCGCCGGAACCAAAATACGGGCCCGATACCAACATATTCTAGCAAATTATCATTTCATATCTCTTGGTAAATTTTAGAAAAACAATTTTTTTTAAAAAATTCATTTCTCGGGCTTGGGACTTTCCGGAATTCGATTCCGGAAATACGCCTAAGTCCTATATTTTCCTACGGACCCTCCGGGACCATCAAATCACGGGTCTAGGTCTAGGTCCGTTTACCCTAAATGTTGACCGAAGTCAAATTTATTCATTTTAATATCAAGTCTTAGCATTTTTCAGAGAATTTCATATATATGTTGTCCGGCTACGCGCCCGAACTGCGGACGCAAATCGAGGCAATTATAAATGAGGTTTTCAAGGCCTCGAAAGTACGGGATGGATAATAACATAGGTGATGACCCTTTGGTTCGTTACAAATAGTACACTCGCACTAGCATACACAGTAGCATGCCACTTATCTGAGTCTAGGAATATGAAACATAACATTTATTGTTCATACCCATGTATTCTCGTATTATCTGCTATCATATTGATATTGAGCATGTGACCATGTGAATTGTGTTATTGAGCGTCAGACCATGCCAGGTGGATTGTGATTGTGAGTCTGTGATAATGCTGGGTGGATTGAGATATTGGCACGTGATTTGTCCGTGCGGTTGTGATTTGAAATGTGGGCACAAGGTGCTATGATGATATGATGGTGGGTTAAGGCTCGTGACTTGTGACTATGAGATGAGGTATCTCAGAGTAATTTCATTATGAAACTTGTGCTTGAAGGGCTTGACTTAATTGGTAGTTAGAGTTTTCTTTATTTTGTTTCAATGGTACTTTAATGGAGTTTTAGCTTTATATTTCTATACTGCACGGGTTGTTTTGACTATGGGTGTTTTGACTTGTACCTTGTCACTACTCAACCGAGGTTAGTCTTGATAATTATCGGGTACCAATTGTGGTATACTCATACTACACTTCTACATATTTTGTGTAGAGCCAGAAGCTAGGATTCAATGTAATGTTGCTTGGTCTTTACAGTCCCTTAGAGTCCTTTCCTTTCAATTTACTGTCAACTTGTTATTTGAATAGTATTGTATTTCCATCATTGAGACATTATGTATTCAGCTATAGTTCGTGACTCTGTATTACCTAGTCTTGGAAGGTTGTTATGAGTATTACCGTGTAGGCTTATTTTTATTTAGTTTTGCTGTTCATATTAAACTCTATTTTAAATTTGCTAAACTGATTGAAATTGTTGTAAGTTATCGTCTTACCTATTCTTATAGAGTAGGTGCCATCACGATGTCTATGGTGGGATTTGGGGTCGTTACAAGTTGGTATTAGAGCTCTAGGTTCATAGGTTCAACAACTCATGAGCAAGTTTAGTAAAATCTCACAGATCGACACGGAGACGACAGAGTACTTATCTTCGAGATGCTATGGAACTATTAGGAAACTTTACATTTTTTCATTCATGTCGTGCGAAATTGTTGATTTTGAAGTTTGAGCCTTTGTATCTCTGTTCTCTCACAGATGGTGAGGACACGCCCTACACAATCAGCCAAACAGACACATGCGGCCCTACTAGAGCTGCGAGAGGCCGAGGTAGAGGCCGTAGAGGGTCATGTGTTGCAGCCAGAGCACTGGCAGCAGTAGTAGTTAAGGAGACTCCAGCAACTCCGGTAGGGGACATGTATTGGAGGCGCATATTGTCAACCCCGAACTTCAAAATACTTTAGCGCAGTTCTTGAGCATGTTTGGTAGAGTGGCACTGTTGGGATTGATCTTTGTTGTACCATCCAATTTTCAAATAGGGGAGGAGTTGATACTCCCACCGCTCATACTCCAAATCAGTGGGCTCACATTGGCCAGGTTCCAAGTATGATGCCGATACAGCCTGTTATTCCGATTCAGACTCAGGTCAGGCCAGGGGCATCAGAGGAAGAGCAGAATAGGCTTTAGAGGTTCAAGATTTATAGTCTACCTACTTTCAGTGGCACATATACTGAAGATGTGCAGGGTTTTCTAGAGAAGTGTCATCGTATTTTCCACACCATGGGTATTTTTGAGGTGGGCGGAATTGGTTTTAATACATTTCAATTGTCGAGAGCGGTGTATCAGTGGTGGCAGGTTTATGAAGAGGGTAGGCCACCTAATGCAGCACCACTCACTTGGACTCAAATTTCTTAACATATTTTTTAGGGGGTTTTGTTCCCAAGACCCTCTAGGATTTGTGGCGTACAGAGTTTGAGCAGTTTCATTATGGTGCCATGATGGTGTTGGAGTATGCCATCATGTTCAGTGAGTTATCCCGCCATGTACCTAATTTTGTTACTACAATTGCAAAGCGAGTCTGTAGATTATTGAGGGGCTCGGTTATGGTGTTAGATTCAGCATGGCTCGAAAGTTGGAGACTGATACTCCATTTCACAAGGCTGTGGAGATTTCCAGGAGGTAAGATAATATCCAAAGTGAGGAGCGGGAGGATAAGGAGACCAAGAGGTGTCAAGGTTCTGGAGGATTCAGTGGATTCTACTCTTTAGCTATGACCCATCACGGTGGAGGCTCAGGCAATCGGGCAGTCCAGTCCACACTTCAGACTACTCGTGGTGCTACAGTTAGTTAGAGACCTCAAGGTACACATATGGGGTAGTCATATTTTACTGTACCAACTGCTCAGGGTTCCTATAGCTGTTATTCCAGTTATCCGACATAGACTCAGTACGAACAGCCACACCCAAAGAGAGGTTTTTATGAGTGTACCAATACTAGGCACATCATGAGAGATTATCCCAGACTCGAGAAAGGTAGATTTCATCAGAGCAATCAGTCTCAGCACGTTGATATACTTTTCATCGTATGGTTGAGGCCACCGCACCAGATGTTGTTGTTACATGTACGATTTCGATTTTTCATAGAGGAGCATTAGTCATATTTTGATTTGGTTTAATTTATCCAAGTCCTCCTATCTTGCCTCATATATGGGTGAGTATCGTGATTCTTGTACTCTGCTTATGTGTTTACCTCTATTGAGAGATTTTATTGCAGTAGACCGTGTCTATAATTTTGTTTTGTTCACTATTGAGAGCTATGAGCCTGTAAGGAACTTTCTAATACTCATTACAGTCGGTATGGGAATTTAGGTACTCTACTAGTATGGGAAGTTTGTTACATGTTGTAATTCTATTCACGTAATTGAATTAGTGGAAGGTATCGGTTGGTGTGATGTGTATTCTACTTGTGATTCACAATTAAGAATGGGATCCTCGAGTTTTTGTGCGGTTTGATATGTTTGAACCGGGCTACGTGCTGGGGTGGAATTATATTAGGATGAGATCCTTGTGATTAATTCATATGATTTGATTCTCCCTTGTGGAATTGATCCATAGTATGATACTTACAGGGAGATGTACACGTCAGACGTGTTTGATAGTTTTCTCATGTGTTTTTCTTTCCATATTGAGCCATATTCGTGTTGTGCTTATTGGGTTTAGCTTCAGAGGTATGTGACCAGGTGATGTTCGGTGTGACTTGTTGATTTGGGTGAATGGTTATGGGATATTCATTTTTCTTTCATCGTGGTCAGTGTTGTGAAGGTTTGGAATAGGGTCCTTGCTGTAATGAGATATTTACCAGTGATAGATCTATCGGTTATTTTTGGTATTCGGTTTCTTAAAATGCTATACCAATACCGTACTTAATTAAATTTGGTATGGTTAATTTTTTCTCCTTTCGGTATTGGTTGATTTGGTTCGGTAACTTCGGTTGATTCAGTTTGAATAGTATCTAGTGCAAGAGTCATATACAGTAATATTCTTAACTAAGATACTAGAAAGTAAAAAACTAAAAATGTATGTTAACAAAACTTTTGTCCAAAACGAACAGATACAAACCCAAAGAGAGAAAACTGTACAAAAAAGAATAAATTTAATCATTATAAATGTCTTGCTACTTTCTTAGAGTTAATTGATGAAGTTAGAGCATAAAAGAAAGTATAATTTTAGATTTCTCATATATATGATATAACTAATAATATGTGTATTGTGTAATATAATATATATTTTGGAACGGTATCGGTATTTCAGTATTTTATTTTAAATAACAAATACCATACCTAATATAATTTTTTTTAAACTTAAACAAAATACCTGACCGGATAAATAACTATCGAATACCAAATACAAAAAATTTCGATTTCGCTATTTACCAAATTATGCACAGACCTAATGGGCAAATATCATGGTCAGAGTTGTTGTTATGGGCATATGTGTGATGTGTTACGTCATTTGGTTATACCTTGAGGGTGTATGCGTGAGTTGTGGAAGTTGGTTGAGGTTGATACAATGTGTATATGTGGGAATCAGGTCTTTAAGGAATGATCAGATGGTGAAAAATTTGGTTGTAAGGCTTATCATTGTGGGTGGAAGGAATAATCTTCAGTTGCAATGATGTTCTCGGGCTTATGCGGATTGGGGTGATATGGGATCACTCGATTATATGTATGGTGAGTTCATTTAGTGGTTTCGTGGCTTCGGAACGGTTCATGGCACGTTCAAGGATGAACGTTTGTTTAAGAGGGGGAGCGTGTAATGATCGAACCGGTCGTTTTGAGAATTAACATTTAGTTCGGTGACTTAAGGTCTTGATCAACTTAATATTATGTATCGTGACTTGCGTGTGTGGGCGAGTTCGCTTTTCGGATGATTCAGGATTGATTTGGACGAATGATTCTTATTTTAGAGCTTAAGTGGCTAGAGTTGATCGGATTTTGGTTGTCACATAGATGACTCCGAAATGGTGTTTTGATCACTCCAATTGCTTCGTATTGTGATTTTTGACTTGGGCATATTCCCGATTTGCATTATGATGGTTTTAGAAGGTTTCGACACTATTAGGCGAAAGGTGAAAATTTGAAGGTTTGGAAAGCTCATAGGTTTGACAGGGAGTTGACTTGAATGTTATCGGGTTCAAATTATTGTTCTAAGAGTTGGAATAGGTTCGATATGTCATTTGGAACTTGTATTCAAAATTTTGGTTCATTCCGGATTAGTTAGGCTTGAATCAGACACTTGGTTCGAAGTTAGGAGTTTCTGAACTTAAGAGATTGATCTTGATCGATGATTCATGGTTTTCAAGTTGTTATGAGGGATTTAACGCCTCCAATAAGTTTGTATTATGTTTTGGTACTTATTGGTATGTTCGGAGGGACTTATTGGTATGTTCGGACGAGGTCCCGAGGGGCTCGGGTAAGTTTCAGATAGATTTGGGTTGTGTTACGCTCGTTTTTGATGTGGCGGCATTGTTTCTTCAACCATAAATGTTAACACTATAAGAAAATGAGCTCCAATTTCTGTTTTGATGGAAGCATTAGATCCTTATTGTAATTACGGCGCCATAAAAAAAAGAATCGTCGAATTTGGACATAGTGTGAGGGAATTATGCTCATTTTAGTGTCGGAGAAAAGAACCGGTGCTAGTGCTTCGCAGATGCGAAGTTAAGTCCAAATCTACAACCTCGCAGGTGCAAAGAATGGTCCGCAAAAGCGGAAATGACAACTGGAAATGTCCAGGTGCGGCTTTTTGGGTGCAAAAAAGGAAATGCCTATATAAAAAAATTAGATTGCATTCTTTTGGTATTGTGAGCATATATTGAGTTATAGAGCTCCGATTGAGGTGATGTTTGCAGTATTCGTCTCATATTTTCATGAGGGGAATTATCTAATTTCAATTTTCGTATTTTAACAATATTCGAGTAGTTCACTTTTTCACTAATCCATATTTGATTGGACACTTCGGAGTTTTTATCAAGAAACCTTTCTGAAGAAAAATAATTGGGTTTTGAACATCGATTCAGAGTCGGAAATAGATGAAATTAGTATGGATGGACTATAAATTGAATGGGTTATCGGAATTTGTGAGTTTTACCGGAATCTGAGGTGCGGGCCTAGGGTTGACCTTTTAGTGTTCATTGAACATCAAAGCTTTATTATACGAAATTGTTTCCTATGGTTTTTATTTGTGATATTAAGATATTTTGGCTAGATTTGAATCGCATGGAGGTGTTTTCACGCGATAAGATCATTTTAGATTATCAATTTAGCTTCATTGAGGTAAGTATCTTGCTTAACTTTGTGTCGAGAACTGCCCCTTAGGATTGGAGTTGTTTGTACTATTTTTGTTATGTGAAATACATGAGGTGACGAGTACGTACTCGGGCTTATATGTGGAAATTGACCTATTTAGACTCTTAGGCTTCTTTCATGTATTTATTTGAAATTGTTAGCATATGTTATATATTGTAATCGTCATGTTTACTATCACATTATTTATTTGAAGTTGTTGTTACATGTCACATCCTTTACTCGTCAAGTTTACTCTTATATGCTTTTATTTGAAGTTGTTACCACATTTATCATTATGTAACTTCCTTTAATGTTGAGTTACTCTGAACTCAAATTTTTGTTACATTATATCCATTTTGTTGCCAGGTCATTCTCATGCATTTTGACGTAGTTGCTAGTTCGTGCCACCTCTTTCACTGTTAGCCTATTTGATATACTAGAATTTGAAGTTTTCCATTACATGGAAACACCTTCATTATCGATTTTATCCTTAAGAAATTAATTGAAGTTGAAGTTATTGAAATCATAATCTATTTTTATTTAAGTCGTGTTTAAAGGGAGTGTTGTTCATTGTTGAGTTACTTTCTCGTTCATTTTGTTATTATTAAGATTATATACACATTGTGTTTGAGACGTGGGTTATTTGTTGTGGAAATATTGATATTGTTGGTTCGTTTGGAAAGTTTGTGGCCAATGGGCACTTATCGTAATGTCATTTTTTTGTAATGTAGCACATGTGAATTGTTGGTTGGATTAGTGGTTGTTATGCGGAGTATTAGGGTGGCGTTTCAACGTTGTTGATATTCAGGGTATAAGGGTGGCATCTCACTGTTGTTGATTGTGAAGAGTGATATGGGTTGCAATTACATGATTGTCCCGGTGGAACGATAAGGGCGACTGTTATGTAGAGTGATATGGGTGGCTAATGATATTGTGAATTCGAAGTGATATGGGTGGCTATCAGATATATAAGGGTGGCAATGCCAGGGATGATGTGTGATGGCATGGGGGCATTTGTTGGTGATATTCATATGATGGTGTGTTTTACCTTGTGCATGTCATACACCTTACGTGACTTGTTGTGTTTCTTCAATGAGCTACTCGATGTCTTTGATATTACTTGTTGACCTGTGTTGTAATAGTACACTCGCACAAGCATACACTGCAACATGCCACTTATCCTTGTTTAGGAGTATGGAATTAATATCTATGGATCATGCCCATGTATTCTTGTATTATCTACTTTAATGTTGATATTAAGCTTGCGACCATGCCGAGAATTGTGATATTGAGCTTGTGACCGTGTCGGGTGGATTGTGATTGTGATCATGTCGAGCGGATTGAGATATTGGCACGTGAGTTGTCCGAGCAGTTGTGATTTGAAATGTGAGCACAAGGTGTCGTGATCATATGATGGTGGGTTGAGACCCGTGACTTGTGACTTTGAGATAAGGTATCTCGGAGTAATTTCGTTGCGAAACTTGTGCTGGAACGGCTTGACTTAATTGGTAGTTATGTTTCCTTATTTGGTTTCAATGGTACTTTCACGGTGTTCGTATTACTTTACTGTTTATATCATATGTTGATTCTTGTTTCCATTTACTCATTCTTGCTTTCATTATTAGCTTTATAATTCTATACTAAACAAGTTGTTTTGACTAGTAGGTGTCTTGACTTGTACCTCGTCACTACTCCACTGAGGTTAGTCTTGATACTTACTAGGTACTGATCGTGGTATACTTATACTACATTTCTACACATTTTTGTACAGAGCCATGTATTAGAGATATCGTACATGGGGAGAGTTAGTGTATTGATCGCGAGGATTCAAGGTAGAGCTTCTTAGTCATCGCAGTCCCTTGGAGTCTTTTCCTTTCATTGTACTGTCAACTTGTTATTTGAACAGTATTGTATTTTGATATTTGATATCATTCAATGTATTCAACTAGAGTTCGTGACTATGTATTACCTAGTATTGGGAGGTTGTTATGATTGTTGTCGTGTAGGCTTATTTAACTTTTGTTCCGGAATTCATATAAACAATGTTTTAATATCATTGCTAAACTGACTTAAATTGATGTAAGTTATCGGCTTACCTAGTCTTAGAGACTAGGTAGCATCACGAAGCATGTGGTGGGATTTTGGTTCGTGACACATTATCAAATATCAAAATGTCAACCAAAAAGTCAATCGGGGCCCGCCTCCCAGAACCGATTAAAGTCATAAATTCCAGCTACCCATTCAAATACAAGTCTAATCATACAAGTTTCATCCAAATCTAACTCCGAATCGGGATTCAAATCCGCGATCGCGGGATTCCTTGCGCAATTGCAATGAAGGCACTGGCACGAGAAAACCAGCAATTCCAAATATGAGAAAAATAGTCTGAAACACACCCGAGACCCTCGAGACACTGTCTAAGCACACCTATAAGTCCTAAACACAATACAGACATATTTGAGGCCCCAAATCACACAAAAATTTTCAAAACTATCTTTGTACATCAATTCAAGCCTAATGAATTAATCACCTTTCAAACATCCAAAACTCATGTCGAACCACGTCTAGCCAACTCGGTATAATCCCAAATATTACAAACAAGTCCCAAATAACATAATGAGTCTATTCCAACTCCCCAAAACAACAATTCGATCCCATTAACACCAAGGTCAATCAATGGTCAATCCTATGAACCTTCTGACCCTTCAAATTTCTAATTTTTACCAAATAGTCAAATCAACCTAGGAGGATCAAAATAAAATTTTGAGCATACGCCTAAGTCTAAAATTCCCATACGAACCTGTTGGGACCATCAAAAAACTATTCTGTGATCATTTACACAAAAGTCAAACCTTAGTGAACTCTTATAACTTACACTTCCAACCATGGAATTAAGTGTTTCATTTCAATCCAAAACATTTCTGAAACCAAATCAACCATCCCCGCAAGTCACATAACAACAAATACACATACACGGAGCATTAAATAGGGAAAATAATCGGCCAGATCATTACACCTGGCATATGTCTCACCCCAAAATATAGCAAACATCACAGGCTACAAGGAAATACCCTCTAGCCAAACCTAGGCAAGATACTTACCTCATAGTCTATAGGGAAATACCCATCATAGCCGTGAAAACTCCGCATCTACGAATTCCTATGCTTGATCAAAAGTCCATTTTTGCGCTCTTCTCACCACTTTTGCAGCCTCGCACCAATGATAAAAGATTCATAGGGGCGACAAACCAGAACCACCTCTGCCAACATGCACCCAAATAATTTGAAATCAATCTGAAATGATCTTGAGCCCCTATGACCCCGTCCAAACATACCAAAAATTTCAAATACTTTATCCAAACTTATCCAAGTTTTCAAAACACTACAAATATCATTAAAACCGAGAATTATCAATCAAAAACAATCTCTTAAGTTTCAGACTTTCCAACTTCGTTCAACATGTCTGAATCATATCTAGATATTCCGGGTTCCAACAAAACTTTCCAACTTTGCTGAACATGTCTGAATCGTATTAGCATTTCAAATTTCAACCAAACTTAACACACAAGTTCCAAACGACTAAATGAATCTATTGTAAATTCAGAAACAGTAATCTAAGTCTGATATCATCAAAGTCAACTTTTGTTCAAACCTATGAACTTTCCAAACCTTCAAACTTGAAACTCTTGACAATTACAACCAAAATACCCTAAGAACCTACAACTCCAAATCCGTACATAAATTTAAGTTCAAAATAACCATACGAATCCACTGAAACCACCAAATCACCAATACGTGTTTCTTAACTCTTATAACTTAATCTTCCAAAAATAGATCTAAGTGTTGCAATTCATTACCAAAATCTTCCTAAAACTAAATAACCATCATCTCAAGTCATAAAACAAAAACAAAAAAAAGCACACAAAAAATATAAAATAAGGAAACGGGACTCAAATACATAAAATGACTAGTAGAGTCATTACAATAATGTACTGACCTGATAGGTCATTTTGAGTTCTACTCCCCCATTTCATGATTTGAGACCATACATAGCATTATTTTATGATTCATAACTTGCATGTGTGTACCATTTTGATTTCCTGAAAGTTTAAATGTGATTTTTCAAAGAAAACTTAATTTTGAAACATATAAGTAATTGGAGTTTACCACAATCAATATTGTTGGTTAACAACCTCAGATGGGTATTTTGATGATTCTTGTAGCTTCATATGATAATTTTGACTTATACGGATGTTTGGTTGGGTCCCGGGTGACCCGAGGTTGTATAGGAGTTAATTGTGAAAAGTTGAAAATTTGAAGTTATGAACCTTAAAATCTTTGAGTTTTGATGTGTAATCCTTAATTCTTGATGTTATTTTGGTGTTTTGAGCTTATGAGAGAGTTTGAATGATATTCATATACTTGTGTGATTTCTTCGATTAGGCCTAAGAGTTTTGAGTGAGTTTCGGATTGATTTCGAACTGATTGTAGAGAGCTAGAAATTTGATGGTGCTACAGACATTGCATTTGTGATGGCCTATTCGCAAATACAAGACTCGCATTTTTTAGTACAAGATTGCATATGCTATAATGGGGGATGATTGGGCTTCTTTGTATTTTGCAAGGCTTAGCTCGCTTTTGCGAGAATTGCATTCTTCGCATTTGCGATACTTTTGTCGCATTTGTGATTGCCACATTTGGGATACTTCCCAAAAATGGAATAGAATTAGTGTTTTGCTTTTGCAAACAATTTTTCGCAATTACGACATTTGTAGCTAGCTAAAAATAGGAAATTTCAAAATTGTCTCATTTTATTTCATTTTTGAGAACTAGACTTTGAGGGAGGCGATTTTTGAAGAGGATTTATTCCCATTTTCAAGGGTTAGTAACTTAAATTTGATTTTATTTAGTTTTCATTACTTATCAAAGATTTTCATCCATAGGTCTATGTTTACATAGAGTTAAAATAGGGCTTTGTGTAGAAATATAGGATTTTATATTTTAGAGATTTTGACCTCGATTTGAGATAGGATCCCAAAATAAATCACATATTTGGACTCGGGGGTGAATGGCTATTAAGAATTTGGTCTTGATTTTGTATTTCAACCAAGTGGATCAGGGTTGGCATTGTGTTGACTTTTCCAAATATGTTCGAGATTGAACCTTTTTTATGCTAGGATATTTCTAAATTTGCTTTGACTTAGTTGAACATTAATTGGATAGATTTAGGTGGTTTAGAGGCTTGTGCTAAAGAAGAGGCAGTATTGGAGGAATGATTTATGCTGGAAAGAGGAAAGTTTTATGGTTAACCTTGATTTGAGGAAATTAGAATATAATTATGCCTAATTTCTATGTGTTATATTTGTTGTGAGTGGCATATATGCAAGGTGACAAGTGTATATGCATTTGCTATGGTTGAGCATGCAGGTAGAACTAGGTTATTTAAATTTTGTTGTTTACGAATTATGTCTTTTTGGATTTAATTAGATTGTAAGTGTCAGGACCCCAAATCACAACTGGTCGTGATGGCGCCTATTGTGATACTAGGCTAGCCAATTTACCGAAAATAATGAAATGATTTTTCCATTTAATACATCAAATATCCGAATTTCCATAATAATTCGGTTTCCTAAGCATTTCAAAAAACAATAAAAATGATTAGAATATCTAAGCACAGTCCCAACATCTGGAGTCAACCGTCATGAGAATCTAAGAGATGATACAGTCTAATACAAATCCTCTACTACAACAAGTCTGGGAAGTAAAGTACAAATGATCGAGTAGGAAGGAGAAAGAGTAGGTTGCGGACGCCGATCAGCTACCTCACAATCTCCGAACAATGCTCCACATGGGGTAGATCAACTATCGCTCTGCACATGTACCTGAATCTGAACACGAGGTGCAGGGAGTAACATGAGTACGCCAACTCACTAAGTAACCAAATTATCTAAAAACATGAGTGTAGTGACGAGCATTTTTAAATCAAGAAAATCCGTATAATAAGTGACTGTGGAAATAAGTAAATCAAGTCAGGAATTTACATTTTCGAGTATTTCATAATACTCCAGTTTCCATCTAAAAATCTCGTATAAAAACATTTATCCAACATTTACCATCAGAGGCTCAATATAAAGAAGAGTGGAAAGCAGTAGTTTCATAAAATATAAGCCCCTCGGGCACAGTATCACTCACAATAAAGCCTCTCGGGCAAGCCTCTCAGTCACCCGTGACTCTACTCTCAAAAGTCAATGCTCACACTCAGCACTCTCACTCATCAGGTACCATATAAATACTGTTGCGGCGTATAGCCCGATCCGTATAACATACGCTACGGCGTGCAACCTAATCCGTATAACATACACTACGACTGCGCTCATTGGGGGTGTAAAGACTCCTGGAGGGGCTCCTTCAGCCAAAGCGCTATATTTGCTGCAGCATGCAGCCCGATCCAATTCATAATGTATATTGTTGTGGCTTGCAGCCCGATCCACATTTAATACAGATATATTATTGCGGCGTGTAGCCCGATCCATACATAATATACATATTGTTGTGGCGCGTAGCCCGATCCATATGTAATATATATAACATATCTATTGTGGTGGCGTGCAGACAGATCCATAACTATCCTCACATACTCGGCTCTCGACCTCATTACATATATATTCATAACTATCCTCACATACTCCGCCCTTGACCTCATTACATATATATATTGTTGCGGCGTGCAGCCCGATCCATAACTATCCTCACATACTCGGCTCTCGTCCTCACTCATTCATCCTCACAAGTCACTGCGGAAATTCATCTCAACTCACGGGACTTAGTCCAAATTACTTATGAGGGTTTCAAAACAATGTGATAACAGTGAAAATAACAACAAGTGGTAAACTTGGCTGAGTTCACAGATGTTTTATCAGGATGGTGTGAGAATAGTGTAAAAATACCTCTGAGGGTCAAAACAGGTCGGCACAAGGCCCCAAACATGGCTCACAGCCCATAAACAAGTATAAACTTCTGAAAGTACATGATATCATAAGCTTTCAAATCGAATACGCGGCTTAATAGTCGCTACGGGATGGACTAGGTCACAATCTCTATCGGTGCACGCCCCCTCCCCCCACGCTCGTCACCTAGCATGTGTGTCACCTCATTTACCAAAACAAAATCAAATAACGGGGTGTCATACCCTCGGGTTTAGAGTTACAATCGTTACTTACCTCAAAATAGCCCAAAAGCTACTCCGCGATGCTCTTGCCCCTCAAGTTGGCTCTTAAAAGCTCTGAATCTAACCAAAACCAGATTAGCGTCATCAACATACGCTAACGGAACAAAACCCAATCGAAAGATATAAATTTTAACACAATTCTCGAAATTTGCCAAATCTGACCCCCGGGCCCACGTCTCAGAATCCGATAAAAATTATATCACAGGAATCCTTATCCTCCCATGAGTCCTTACATACCAAGAACATCAAAATCGGACAAGAATTACCCACTCAAATCAACAAAAGAATTTCCAAATTCTTCCTCCCATTTTTTCCAAATTTTCTACTTAATTCCTCAAATTGCATGGTGAAAATAAAAACAAAATTCATGAAATTTAACCAAGAATGATTGCAAAAAACATACCACAAGAATCCCACTGAAAATCTCGTCCAAAATCTCCTTCACCCAAGCTCTCAAATGGGAAAATGAGTTATGGCCAAGAACCTCCGAAATTAGAACTAAAATTGCCTGCCCAGACTTTTACTCTATGCGATCGCGGAAGAAGGCACGAGATCGTGAAGAACAAAATGCTTCCCTAACAAACTAACCCTATGCGATCGCAAAAACACATGTGTGATCGTTGAGAACCACTTCTCACAACTGAGTGATCGTGAAGAACCACCACACTACCACTCCAATTCTACTATGCGAACGCAATCATCACCATGCAAACGCAGTGACCAAGACTCCTCACACTATGCAATCGCACTCCTGCATACACAATCGGAATTCAGAAAATCCACCTTGCCTCAACTTACTCTATGCGATCACGGATGAACTCACACAATTGCAATGAACAATCACTGCTGCTAAAACACCAGAAAAACCAACAATCTCCAAAAGACCAAAAATGTCCGTTTGAGAATTCAAAATACACCTAGGCCCTCGTGACCTCAACCAAACCTACCAACATATCCCATAACATCATTCAAACTCAGTCGAGCCTTCGAAACACCAAAAACCACGCAAAAACACCAAAATCACATCAAACTCAAGCCCATGAACATTGAAATTTCTAAATTTCGCCAATGATGCCAAAACCATCAAAAACACATTCGATTGATTTGAAAATTTGCACACATATCCAAAATGACATTACGAACCTGATCCAACTTTTGGAATTCCATTCCAACCCCGATAGCCTATTTCCACTGCCGACCGAAAATAACCAAAAACTAACTTTCGCCAATTCAAGCCTAAGTCTACACCAGACATCCAAACTTCATTCTGAACACACTCCTAAGTCCCAAATCACCCAACGAAGCAATCTCAACCATAAAATCCGCAATCTGAGGTTGTTTATCAATAAGTCAACATCCGGTTGACTTTTTCCACTATTGAACCAAGATAAGAGACGTGTATCATTTCTCTCCAAAACAATCGCTCCGAACCCGAGCCAACCAATCTAACACGACGTAATGAAGCTGAACCACATATTATGAAGCAGAAATGGGGGAAATGGGGCTAAATTCTTGGAACGGCCGGCCGGATCGTTACATCCTCCCCCACTTAAACATACGTTCATCCTCGAACGTGCCAAGAGTTGTTCTCCAACACCATCAAACTACCGTGCTGCCTACCATGCATATACTCAAGGTGATCCCACGTCACCCTATCCCATATAGGTACAATAACATAACACTGTTGAAATTTTGAAATCCAACCTGACCCATAAACCTTAGAACCAAATTTCCACTTCTGAAGTAATATACATGATCAAAATTCCACAACTATAAACTGAACAGGTCTGAACTTGCTGGATCAAGCCATATACGCACCCCAGATGAAATCACATAATACACCGCATGACTCAAACACTCATAGCGATAACTCTTAACCACAATAACTACTCAAATAACTCAATACTGGTACATAATCTCTTATCAAGAAATGCCTCGCTCAAACACCTTCATATACTGCCGATGATAAAAGAAACACATTGAAAATAGCAACCATTCGTCCGATCAGTCAAACATGAAGCTCCCCCTTCCCAAACAGAAAATATAGTAGATTTCTAAGCCGACTCCTGATATTTATCCTTCCAACTATGTTGTCAACACTTCTGAAAATATTTATTCTAGGTCCAATGACCTCTTCTCATCCAACACGACCACTCTGCTGGCATGAGACATCGATAAAATTCGAAGCCATAACCTGTGCAACTCGTGCACTCAATAGGAACATCCCAAAGTAATCAAATTATATGAAAGACTCACACGGGATGATTATCCCGCCATTAACAAATACCTTCACAAAATCATGCTAAAATCCTAGCACAGATCACAAAAATCGATACACACGAATCCAATACCAAAGGTCATACCCCTACATAACCTCCGCTACACTGCCTGATCTCATCCTAATGCTGGTCCACATGAAATACTACAAGAATCTAGCTCAAAATCAATAACCATTCGAAATTCGTCATCAAGTACTCAAAGTGCGCTGCCATAACCACAGAGAAACTGGATGATACCATGCCATACGAATCAGAAAGTGCATAATCAATATGTCTCAATCCTGCAATACTCAATACTTACCTTACTCAAATCTAGCTTTTAAGCCCGAACTGCACCATGTGTGTATATAACCAACAATCACCACTCCCCACAACGACGAAGGGTAACTCATAGATCACTCCAGAACATGAATAAACTCAATCACAATCAAATGGTACATTCCTTAACAATAGAATTCAGAGTCAGCAATTCCGACCCGGTGCAGAACACACACTCATACGGGCCTACCAATAACCATGAATCAACTCTGGTCACCCACAACAGATAGATAACTTACAAAAAAGTTCACAATGGCTGAATCATGGTACATACTAACATCCGACTAGCTTTGCTCGCATCTTCACAGTTCACTACCACAAAATAACCTGTTTATGAGAACTCTCAGTCTCGAAGTCCATGAAGCGTACGAATTACTAAATCTGATCTCAATTCCACCGCTCGAATACATAGCACATCCCTAGTACTCAATCATTCAATAGAACCCATTTACCCAATAGAGTATATTATGACTTGTATCGAAGAATTTCCATTACTCGAGTCATTCCCAGACTCCACCTCTGCACGTCATAACTAATCCACCAAGATTCCTCGAACTGAAACCAATACAGCACATAATCGTGCAATCGACTTATCATTAACAAACTCCCCCACTTGGCTCAAAGAAGACGATCAAGATAAATAATAACTCACAATGCCCATAATAACACAACCCGTCTAACAGCTCAAGTCATCTGCAAATATTGCATTCACCATTGTAATAGTCATGCCAACTTTCACAAGCGATCTAAACTAAATAACAACATATATAATTTACTGGTAGAAGATAACTTACTACCGAACAACATAACGATCACACACCCAGGACAACCCGCAGAAGATGCCCCTGTCGGCTTAGCTTCAAACTGATATCTCTCTCTACACTTCCGAAGATCATAACTATCACGCAATCACAACACCCGTATGCATCTAAACACAAACAACGCCTACCATTAAGGCATCACAATATGTTGTATAAGAACCTGAAGTTGATGGTAGAAGAAACACTTCGAAAATTTTGCATACAATCTCGTCTCCCTCAAGGTCTGAAGCACAACTCACAAATGCTGCTCCTTATCCTCTAGAGATTGGGAATACACCAAGATATCATCAATAAACACGATGATGAAAGAATCCAGATAAGGCCCGAATACACGGTGCATCAAGTGCATAAAGGCTGTTGGGGCATTGGCCAGCCCGAATGGTGGAACCAGAAACTTATAATGACCATATCTAGTCCTAAAAGCATTCTTCGAAAGGTCTGGCGCCCGAATCTTCAGCTAATGATAGCCGGAACGCAAGTCAATCTTGGAAAATACTCTGGCACCCTGCAACTGATCAAAAAAGTCATCTATACGAGGCAAGGGATGCTGATTCTTCACTGTCACTGTTCATCTGCTGATAATCAATACACATACGCGTAGACTCATCCTTCTTCTTCACAAACAACACCGGTTCACACCAAGGTGACACACTAGGCCGAATGAACCCCTTATCTAATAGTTCTTGAAGCATCTCCTTAATTCCTTTAGCTCCGCTGGTGCCATACGATAAGGTGGAAATAGAAATAGGTTGAGTGCCTGGCACCAGGTCAAAGAAAAATCAATGTCCCTCTCAGGTTGCATGCCTGGCAGGTCTGCAGGAAACACGTCCGCAAGGTCACGGACCACAGGAATCGAATCAATGGCGGGAGTCACACCACTGAAATCCCTCACAAAATCCAGATATTGTAAACACCCCTTCTCAACCATACGCTGAGCCTTCAAGTAGAAAATCACCCTGCTAGAAAAATACTTAGAAAAACCTCTCGACTCAACCCTCGAAAATCCTGGCATAGTTAAGGTCACGGTCTTAGCGTGACAATCAAGAACAGCGTGACACAGAGATAACCAATCCATGCCCAAATATCAAATCAAAATCGACTATGCTGAGTGACAGTAGGTCCACTCGGGTCTCCAGACCCCCAATAGATATCACACATGACCAATACACAATGTTCGCAACAATAGTATCTCCCACTGGAGTCGACACATGAACAGATGTAACTGAAGACTCACGGGGCATATCTAGAAAATGGGCAAAAATATGATGAAACATATAAATATGCTACCCCTGGCTACACGTATACGTCAGGATTTATGCCATCAATGAATACAATAATAAAGGAGTGCTGATACGGCTGGAATACAACGTTAATCAAATACACGAACACTACTGGGGCAATGATTAGCCCAAAAGACATCACCAGGAACTCATAACTCAACATAAAGATCCGCTTCGCTCTCACAACTAAACAACATGAGAGGTCTTCCAATACACTCACAACTCGAAGCCATATACCAAATCGAGATATAAATCAACCACTCAATAGTTCTTGCCACATTCTCAGCCACTCCTTTTGTCACAAATCTCAGTCTAAAAACATATAACCATCAAATCACACTCACCACATAGGCATCCAGCAACAAAGTCCTGTCAATAAGGACATCAACAAACATATAAGTCCCCAAATACATGTGTCCACATACGAAATCATAGCACTCGAGCCACAGTATGAATCCGGCCTCAAGACTGGCCCATTACCGTCATACCACAATCACATCTCATCCATGGAATTCACAAGTCATCGATGCACAGCTGATATCAAGTGCTCTAGTGCGCGTTCAAATACATGGAAGGAATTCAAGAGTTATGCTCTTGGCTGAATAAAATGGGTTCGTACGACAAGAATTCAAGAATGTGGTATTTTCCTAAGGGTTCTGCAGACTCTCGAATAGAAGTACAGACGTCTTCGTACCGATCTGCAAGACTCTACTAAGAATGCTCATGACCGTTGAGTCCTATGTAACCTAGCACTCTGATACCAACTTGTCACGACCCCAAATCACAACCAGCTGTGATGGCACATATCGTTATACTAGGCTAGCCAATTTACCGAAAATAATGAAATAATTTTTCCATTTAATACATAAAATATCCGAATTTCCATAATAATTATGTTTCTTAAGCATTTCAAAAAATAATAAAAATGATTAGAACATCTAAGCACAGTCCCAACATCTGGAATCAACTGTCATGAGCATCTAAGAGATGATACAGTCTAATACAAATCCTCTACTACAACAAGTATGGGAAGTAAAGTACAAATGATCGAGTAGGAAGGAGAAAGAGTAGGTTGCGGACGCCGAGCAGCTACCTCACAATCTCCGAACAATGCTCCACATGGGGTAACTCAACTATCGCTCTGCCCCGGTACCTGAATCTGCACAGTAAGTAACCAAAGTATCTTAAAACATGAGTGTAGTGACGAGCATTTATAAATAATGAAAATCCATATAATAAGTGATTGTGGAAATAAGTAAATAAAGTCAGGAATTTATATATATTAGTATTTCATAAAACTCCAGTTTCCATCTAAAAATCTCGTATCAAAACATTTATCCAGCATTTACCATCAGAGGCTCAGTGTAAAGAAGAGTGAAAAATAGTAGTTTCATAAAATATAAGCCCCTTAGACACAGTATCACTCACAATAAAGCCTCTCTGGCAAGCCTCTCAGTCACTCGTGACTCTACTCATAAGCCAATACTCACACTCGGCACTCTCACTCATCAAGTACCATATAACAACTGTTGCGGTGTACAGTCCACTCCAATACGTACATATATGTATATATTGTTGCGGCGCGCAGCCCGATCCATATATAATTTATATTGCTTGTCACGTACAAAAACTGAGGGACGAGACCGGTGCTTAAACGGATGAACCCGGTCAAGCGGACCTGGATTGACTTTCCTAACCAACGCATTTCCCCATGTTCATAATGTACATTTATAAGTGAAACAGCAAAATAGAATCAAAGCATGTGTTTACAACATAAGTCAAATTTCCCCTTTTAACATTTTCAACATTTAATCTTCCCAAAACATACATTCTAAAATACAACACTCCCGAAATGGGATTGTGATTACAAACGAATACGAACACTACCCAAAATACATATATACAACCCACATAATGTCTACGGAGCCTCTAATGATACGGAGAATAGTATATAAACTTGCCGGCAACAAGGCCCAGCAATACCTTGACAGAACACAATATGCAAAAGAAGATGGCATAGACTATGCACGACCCCGAAAGGAAGTGGGTCTCACCAATACTACTGAGGAGATGAAAGGAAGGCACCACTATCGGCGGACTGAGCTACCTGTTATAGAACCGCCTACATCCATATAAAAAGGTAGTGACCCCGGCAAAAGGGACGTTAGTACCATGTAATAGTACTAGTATGTATGACCAAGCTTTACTCTAAGTAAAATCAAACAATACACAGATATGAGACAGTCAAAGAAACCAAAAAAATACTGCACAGAGATAAAGAAAACACAAATGAGAGTTCCACAGTTTTTATTTCAATTGTTCTCCTGTTGCGGCGCGCAACTCCCACCTTACAATCATATTCCACCCTTATTTCTTCTGTTGCGTCATGCAACCCGATCCCACATTACACCCTTATTACTTCTGTTGCGGTGTGAAACCCGATCCCACCTTACAATCACATTACACCCTTATTACTTCTGTTGCGACGTGCAACCTGATCCCACCTTACAATCATATTTGATAGCAACATCAACCAATCAATTGAATCACAAGGATTTTCATCATCAAGAATATACATTCGTATCAACCAAATAACCATGTGAAATCAAGGCTATAGTAATCTTTACCAAACAGAAAGTCATATACGGCATACCATCAACATATAGTTCAATTAGATAAATCCACATTTCCTTTCCATTACTAGCTACACGGCATTTAACACTAAGATACATTCAACAATTTGATTCGTTATCATTTCTCTCATTTGGTTTTGCAGCACATCCTCTCATACCGATGTATTTAACATTTAACGAGCTTTGCACATGATAGAATAAGCACAAAGAATCACATTTTCACAATCTCATATAGCATGGTGGCATGGTAATCAACTAGGACAATCACAGAATAGAATCTTACGCCTCAACATATTAGAATCGATCGATTCACATATGCATAAGCCAGAAACTCATACCGAATGCTCGGACACCAACAAGGTGACTCTACGAAGATTAAAGTTAGCCATACATACCTCGAGTCATAAATTCCCCTTTAGAAATCATGAACTCATTTGGGCATTTTATCAAACACTGTGTGATCCTTTAGATTAACTAGCCCCTTTTTAGTGAAAGGTTTCCCTAGCTTACTTTCATTTGCTAGATTATGGTAGATTATTCACATGCACTCGAGGTCTTAACTCTCATCTTCAAGAACCAACCTATGTGTGTCATATTCTAACTAAAATATGAAAATTTGGGGAAATGGGGTGGAGGCTTACCTCTTATGGTGAAGAAGATGACGACTACTCAATTAATTCCAGGACTGAGTAGAGATGGAGGACCAACTCTGGGAAGATTAGGCCTTCTCTCACTAGAACCCACTCTCACTTCTCTCTATTTTGATCAAATAGTCTTTAAAATGAAGGGGATGGGTGTTTTATTAAACTGGGGGTCGGGTTTTAAAATTAGAAATTAGAAGCCCGAAAGCAGGTATCCCTGTTATACGGTCCGCATACCTGTCGCATAAATGGCCTTCAAATGGGCCAAAAATGAATGCAGACTGCCCAGGTGTGAGACAATTATGCGGTCCGCATACCTGTTATGTGATAGCATAGTGCGTCGCATAACTCCCTCCACAAAAATAGAGGTGCAAGAATGCTACAATTATGTGTCCCACGTTCGTGAAATGCGATCGCATTATGGGCCGCATAGCTGTCCTCAAAATGGACAACAACTGTCCAGGTATGCGACCACTATGCGATCTGCATACCTAATCTGTGATCGCATAGGGGATCGCAGACCCGCGCAGTTCTGGAAAATTTTTACCTTTTAAGTCCCGCGATACTTTTTACTCCACAAGGGTCCGTTTTAAGAATTTCTACCGCTATAACTGCACGGGGACCCATTCGGGCATTGTTTATAGACTTGAAATATTATGGGTCTTTAAATTGTTGCGCCTTGCAGCCTGATCCATATAACATACGCTGCGACGTGCAGCCCGATCCATATAGTAGTCGACTGCGCTCACTAGGGGTATACAGAATACTGGAGGGGCTCCTTCTGCCCAAGCACTATATTTGTTGCGACGTCCAGCCCGATCAATTACATAATGTATATTGTTGCGGCGTGCAGCCCGATCCATACATAATATACATATTGCTACGGCGCGCGGCCCGATCCATATGTAATATATATATATATATAACATATCTATTATTGTGGCATGCAACCCGATCCATAACTATCCTCATATACTCGGCTCTTGGCCTCATTACATATATATTCATAACTATCCCCACATACTCGGCCCTTGGCCTCATTACATATATATATTGCTACGGCGTGCAGCCTGATCCACAATTATCCTCACATACTCGTCTCTCGGCCTCACTCAGTTCACAAGTCACTCGGGAAATTCATCTCAACTCACAGGACTCAGCCCAAATTACTTCTCAGGGTTTCAAAATAGTGTGATAACAGTGAAAATAACAACAAGTGGTAAACTTGGCTGAGTTCACGGATTTTTATTAAGATGGTGTGAGAATAGTGTAAAAATACCTCTGAGGGTCTAAACAGGTTGGCACAAGGCCCCAAACATGGGTACATCCCATAAACAAGTATAAACTTCTAAAAGTACAGGATATCATAAGCTTTCAAATCGAATACGCGGCTTATTAGTCGCTGCGGGATGGACCAGGTCAAAGTCCTTACAGGTGCACACCCCCCAACCTCGTCACCTAGGATATGCATCACCTTATTTAGCAAAACCATATCAAATAACAGGGTGTCATACCCTCAGGTTTAGAGTTACAATCGTTACTTACCTCAAAATAGCCCAAAAGTTACTCCGCGATGCTCTTTCCCCTAGAGTTGGCTCCCAAAAGATCCGAATCTAACCAAAACCAGTTTAACATCATCAATATACGCTAACGGAACAAAACCCAATCGAAAGATATAAATTTTAACACAATTCTCGAAATTTGCCAAATCCGGACCCCGGGCCCACGTCTAGGAATCTAATAAAATTAGATCACAGGAATCCTTATCCTCCCACGAGTCCATACATACCAAGAACAACAAAATCGGACCACAATTGCCCACTCAAATTACCAAAAGAATTTCCAAATTCTTCCTCCTATTGTTTCCAAATTTTCTACTAAATTCATCAAATTACATGGTGAAAATAAAGACAAATTCATGAAATTGAACCAAGAATGATTGAAAAACACTTACCACAACAATCCCACTAAAAATCTCGTCCAAAATCACCTTCACCCAAGCTCTCAAATGGCAAAATGAGTTATGGCCAAGAACCCCCGAAATTAGAACTAAAACTGTCTGCCCAGACTTTTACTCTATGTGATCGCAGAAGAAGGCATGCGATCGCGAAGAACAAAATGCTGCCCAACCAAACTAACCCAATGGGATCGCAGAAACACCTATGCGATCGCGAAGAAGCACTTCTCACAACTATGCGATTGCGGCAAGCTCTATGCGATCGCAAAGAGAAAATTCAATCACCACACTGCCACTCCAATTCTACTATGTGAACGCAATCATCACCATGCAAATGCAGTAACCAAGACTACTCACACTACGCGATCGCACTCTTGTATACGTGATCGCAATTCACAAAATCTACCTGGCCTCAACTTACTCTGTGTGATCGCGAATGAACTCACTCGATCGCAGTGAACAATCACTGCAGCTAAAACACCAGAAAACCAGCAATCTCTCGAAGACCAAAAATGTCCGTTTGAGCATCCGAAATACACCTGAGGCCCTCGAGACCTCAACCTGTAAAGACCCGTAAAAATTCTATGTCTAAAATAATGCCCGAATAGGTCCATGTGATGTATAACTGTAGAAATTCTTAAAATCATCCTACTTTGAGTAAAAAGTATCCCGGAACTTGAAAGATTAAATTTTCCAGAAATTGCGCGTTATGTGACGCACTATGAGATCGCATAACAAGTACGTGGACCTTATAGTGGTCGCATACCTAGATAGTTTGATGTCCATTTTGAGGACAATTTTGCAGCCCAAAATGCGATCGCATTTCACGAATGCAAGCTGCATAGTTGTCGCATTCTTGCCCCTTGGTTTTTTGCGAGGGAGGTTATGCGACGCACTATGCGATCGCATAACAGGTATGCAGACCGCATAGTGGTCGCACACCTGGGCAGTGTGGTTCCCATTTTCACCTATTTGAAGACCAACTATGCGACAGGAATGCGGACCGCATAGCAGGAATGCGATCGTATTCCTTACCGCATCTCTATGTCGGGGATCCTATTTTCTAAATTTAAAACCCGACCCCCTGTTTTATAAAACACCCCTTCCCTTCATTTTTAACGATTTTCTGACAACAAATAGAGATAGAAGAAGAGATTTCTTGAGAGAGAAAGTTTCAACATCATCCAATTTGATTTTCCAAAATCACTCAAGCCCTGAAATTATCGAGTTATTGTTATCTTCTTCACTCAAAGAGGTAAGTCTTCACCCTATTTCCCCAATTTCTCAGATTTTGGGTAAGAATAAAACACACATAGGTTGGTTCTTGAAAATAAAAAGTAAATTCTTGCATGCATTTGAGCAGCGAGAACCATATAAAATCAATGTCATCAAATCACGGGAGGCACAACCTTACTTTCAAATAGTATAACAAAGATGTATGAAATCGTCATGCCTTAAAAATCAACTTCCGAAATCCCTTTAACAATATATATTTTTCAACAACTTCAAGAGAAATGTCTAGCATAAAAATGAGATGAATCATATAGAGGCCCTTCGGGCAAAACATATTTCATAAGCTCAGAATGAAAGTAGCAGAATCATCAGTAGCCCCTTGGGCAAAACATATATCATAATCAGCCCCTCGGGCATGCCTCACAGTCACTCATCATCAGTAACTCAGCACCTCACAGTCACTCATAATCAATCACTCAGCACCTCACAGTCTCTCAAAATCAATCACTCAGTACCTCACAGTCACTCATGCCTCCCAATCACTCGGCACTCGCACTGAGTAGGTACCTGCGCTCATTGGGGGTGTGTACAGACTACGACTTCGGAGGGGATCCTTCATCCCAAGAGCTAAATAAACAACAAAATCATGGCATCAATCACTCTCAGGCTCTCGGCCTGTCTCATATCATAAATATCCTCACATTATTGGCCCTCGGCCTCACTCAGTCAATCACTCTCAGGCTCTCGGCCTGTCTCATATCATAAATATCCTCACAACATTGGCCCTGGGCCGCACTCAATCAGACCCTCTCAGCATGCCACTCGGGTCATAAATAAAATGGGGTTCTCGACCCAATTAGTATTTCATTTGAAGAAATCATAATATCATCAAATAGGAGCGTCAACAATTTCACAAGAAAGACTGAGTGAAAAATCGTAATTTCAAAGTAGTGAGAATATCAGTAAAATAGCCCCCAAGGGGTTAAAACAGATCCGCACTAGGCACCAAACATGGCTCACAGCCCAAATATTACACAATTCTTTAGAACATAATTAACATAAGGTTTTGAGTAAATATGCAACTCATTCGTCACCGTGGAGAGGACCTAGTCCAATCCAAAAGTCGGTACGCGCCACATACTCGTCATCCGACATATGCGACATTCTGGAAACTGTAAGAAATACGAAGTCCGGGGTTCCATACCCTCAGGACAAGATTTATAGCCATTGCTTACCTCTACCGGGCCGCGACACTAGTCCGCAATGCACTTGCCCCTCAAATTGGCTCCCGACTGCACTGAATCTAGCCAAAATCAGTTCAACATCATTAAAATATACTCAAGGAACACAACCCAATCGAAAATCATCAAATAAAATAAAAATCTCGAAATTCTGCAAAACCCGAGACCCGGGACCATGTCTTGGAGTCCAGAAATTTTTACATCATTAGAACCCTCGTCCTCCCACGATTCTATACCTACCAAGAACACTAAAATCGGACCACAATTGCCATTCCAAAACCTCAAGAGAAACCCAATTCCTTCCTCTCATTTTTCAAACTTTTTCTTACCCAAATCCTTAAATGTTCAAGCCTAATCTCAATAAAATAGCATAGGAACGGGATTAACAAATAAAAGAACTCACCTTTGCTGAATAACTTGGAAATCCCCTCACAAAACCCCCTTCAATGGACTCCTCCCGCATGCAATTTGATAAAAACTAATAAATTTCGCGGAGGGGGTCCTTTCCGCACCTGCGGACAAATGGTCGCACCTGCAAACCCGCACCTGCGGGCCCAGGGTGCGCACGTGCGATAACCAACTTAACGGACAAAATCTCGCACTTGCGACCAACCTTACGCACCTGCGACATCGCAGGTGCGACAAACTACTCGCACATGCGGACCTCTCCTACACAACCAGACATCGCACCTACGACTTCCCTTTCCGCTCCTTCGTGATCGCACCTGCGACTCCCCTTTAGCAAGTGCGAAAACACCAGTAACAAGCACAGCAGATTTTCCAAATATTCACTCCAACTTCTGAAAATTCGCCAACTACGCCGAAACCAACCAAAACACCTCTGATTAGCCTGAAATTTTGCATACATATCCAAAATGACATTACGAAACTGTTCCAACTTTCAGAATTCCATTCCAACCGCAATTTTCCTATTTTCCACTGCTGACCGGAAATCGCCAAAAACTAACTTTCGCCAATTCAAGCCTTATTCTACACTGGACATCACAAAAATATTCCGAACACACTTCTAAGTCCCAAGTCACCTAATGAAGCTATTCGAGCCATAAAATACGCATTCCGAGGTTGTTACCAATAAGTCAACTCTCAGTTGACTTTCTCAACTATTAGGCTACTTTAAAAGGCTAAATGCCTAAACTCTCACCATAACCATTCCGGACCCGAACCAACTGACCCGACACATCAAAAACAAGATAGCGATATATAACAAATGCAGAAATAGGGGAAACGGGGTAAATCTCACGGAACGACCGGCCGGGTCGTTACATCCTCCCCCTCTTAAACAAAAGTTCGTCCTCGAACAAGTCTAGAAGCATATCTGGAGCCTCGAATAAGTGAGGATATATGTCACGCATCTCCCGCTCGGTCTCCCAGGTGGCATCCTCCACCGGCTGCTCTCTCCACTAAACCTTCACTGAATCTATATCCTTAGACCTCAGCTTCCTGACTTTTCGACCCAAAATAGCCACTAGCTCTACCTCATATGACATATCACCCTCGTACTTGACCTGCCAACAGTTACCTTCACTTACCTCTCTAGTGCTCATACTTGACCTGCTGACAGTTGAGACACCGAGCTACAAACTCCACAACATCCTTCTTCATTCTCCTCCACCAATAATGCTGCCTCAAATCCTGATACATCTTCGCGGCACCCGGATGGATGGAGTACCGCGAACTATAAGCCTCTGCTAGAATCAAATCTCGAAGCACATCTACCTTGGGAATGCAAATCTGGCCCTGTATACTCATGACCCCATCATCACCAATAACCACATCGTTGGCATCACCGCGACCGACCCGGTCCTGAAGAACAAGCAAATGTGGATCATCATACTGGCGTGCTGTAATCTGATCATAGAGAGAAGACCTGGAGGCTACCCAAGACAACACCCACGGGGGCTTTGATAGATCCAATCTCACAAAATGACCTGCCAAGGCCTGAACATCAAGAACTAATGGCCACTTTTCTACTAGAAGGTAAGCTAAACTCCCCAAACTCTCTACTATGCGACTAATGAGTTGCATATCGTGAGATTTACCCAGTTTCCCCTACTTTTGCATTTTTTATATATCGCTATCATGTCTTTTGATGTGTTGGGTCAGTTAGTTCGGGTCCGGAATGGTTATGGTGAGAGTTTAGGCATTTAGCCTTTAAAGTTGCATAATAGTTGAGAAAGTCAACTGAGAGTTGACTTATTGGTAAACGACCTCGAAATGCATATTTTATGGATCGAATAGCTTCGTTAGGTGATTTGGGACTTAGGAGTGTGTTCGGAATATTTTTGTGATGTCCGGTTGGAAACCAGGCTATCAGAGTCGGGATGGAATTCCGGAAGTTGGAACAGTTTTGTAATGTCATTTTGGATATGTTTGCAAAATTTCAGGCTAATCAGAGGTGTTTTGGTTGGTTTTCGCGTAGTTGGCGAATTTTAGAAGTTTCAAAGTTCTTAGGCTTGAATTTGATGTAAATTTGGTGTTTTCGTGTTGTTTTGGTATTCCGAAGGCTCGACTAAGTTTGAGTGGTGTTATGGGATATGTTAGTATGTTTGGTTGGGGCATCGAGGGCTCGGGATTGATTCGGAGTTTTGTATCTTAATACTTTATTTTGGCTTATTTCACTAGATGCTCATGACATGTTGGCTCCAGGTGTTCGGGATGGCAGTACTGTGTATATAAAACTTGCCTATTATGTTAAGTAAACTTTTTGTATGTTGTTATCAATTGCTTGAAACTTAAATGAGATTTTCAAAAGAAATTGTGAACACGCGGTAGTCGGCTAGCCTAGTTCCACGATAGGCGCCATCACGGCCGGTTAGGAATTGGGGTCGTGACAGGCCCGCATAGTGGTCGTACACCTAGGCAGTGTGGTTCCCATTTTTGCCCATTTGAAGGCCAACTAAGCGACAGGAATGCGGACCACGTAGCAGGAATGTGATCGCATTCCTTACTGCCTCTCTGTGTCGGGGCTCCTATTTTTTAAATTTAAAACCCGACCCCCTGTTTTATAAAACATTCCTTCCCTTCATTTTTAACGATTTTCTAAGCAAAAAAAGAGAGAGAAGAAGAGAGTTCTTGAGAGAGAAAGTTTCAACATCGTCCAATTTGATTTTCCAAAATCACTCAAGCCCGGAAATTATCGAGTTATTGTCATCTTCTTCACTCAAAGAGGTAAGTCTTCACCCTATTTCCCCAATTTCTCAGATTTTGGGTAAGAATAAAACACACATAGGTTGGTTCTTGAAAATAAAAAGTGAAATATTGCATGCATGTGAGTTAAATCCCGTAATCTAGTAAAGAAAAAACAAATTTAGGTAATTATTCTAAAAAGGGGGTTAGTGGTCTAAAGGGTCACAGAGTGTTTGATAAAATGCTCAATTAAGTAAAAGATTCCTAATTCTAAGTGAAATATGTCACATTGTTGAATAGATTGACGGTTCTAGACGGTCCGGTGAATTGTGATAGAAATTAAAAAGGGGACGACCCGAGGTATGTATGACTAACTTTAATATTCGTAGAGTCACCTTGTTGGTGTCCGAAGGTATGAGTTTCTTGCTGAGTATATGTGACTTGATTGTCCAGTTGTGTTGAGGTGTGAGATTTCATTCTCTTATTTTCCTTAGTCGACTGTCGTGATAATTGAAATTGTGAAAGGTGATTTCTATGTGATTACTCTATCATGTGCAAGGTTCGTTAAATGCTCAAGTATGTTGGTATGAAAGAATAATAACGAACTCAAATGTGTAAATGTATCTAAGTGATAAGGGTTGTGTAACAAGTGATGAAAAGGGAATTGTGAATTGATCTAATTGAACCAAAGGACCATGGAAATATCATATATGACTCATTGTTGGCAAGGTTTATTGTGGCTTAAATTCATATGGATTGTTGATTGCAATGAATTTATATTCTTGTTGATGAGCATCTTTGTGGCTGAATTAATTAGTGATAAAGACTATTGTGAACATATGCTTGATTGGGCGTTATGAAATTGTACTCTTGATGATATGAAGCCCTGCAATTGAATTGTGGGCAGTTATTGTTTGCTATGAAATGTGATGGTCCGGTGGGATCGGGTTGCACGCTGCAACACGAAGTAATAAGGTTGGAGAGGTAATAAGGGTAAGGCGTAAACTGTACGGTGGGATTGGGTTGCATGCGCAACACGAAGTAATAAGGGTGGAGAGGTAACAAAGTTGAAGTTTAAATTGTACGGTGGGATCGGGTTGCACGCCACAACACGAAGTAATGAGAGTGGAGAGGTAACAAGGGTGGAGTACAAACTGTACGGTGGGACCAGGTTGCACACCGCAACAGAATGTAATAAAGCTGAAATGTGATTGTGTTGAAATAAGAATCTGTGAGGCTTTCAATTGTACTTATTTCTATATCATTGTTCACTATGTGTTGGTTCCTTTAACTGCTTTGTATCTGTGCATCTCTTGATTTTACTTTGAGTAAAGTTTGCTCAAACATACTAGTACTATTCCACAGTACTAACATCCGTTATTTCTGAGGCGCTACATCTTTTAGATGGATGTAGTTGGGTCCATAGCAGGTAGCTCAGCTCGCTGTTAGTGGTGCCTCCTCCTCATCTTTCAGCAGTACTGGTGAGCTCCACTTCCTCCCGAGGCCGTGTGTAATTCATGACATCTCTTTTGAGTCTGTTATATATTATAAGGTATAGTCGGGGCCTTCTTGCCAGCAAGTATTGTATGAACACCAAGTATTCGTAGAGGCTCCATAGACATGATGTGGGTGTATATATGTATTTTGGGTAGTAACTGTACGTATTCGGAATCGTGGTCCGTATTGGAAAGTGATGTATGTATTGTGTATGTTTTGGGAATCAATTATTGAAATACTAAAAGAGAAATAAACTAAAGTTTGTAAATTCACACTTAAATCCTAAGTTCTTATTTCATATGGAATATGGTGAAATGTATATACGGGGGAAATGTGTTGGGTAGGAAAGGCAATCCAGGTCCGCTTGACCGGGTTCACTCAGTTAGGTCCTGGTCTCGTCCCTCGGTTTTGGGGCGAGACACAACCAACCCTACCAACATATCCCATAAAATCATTCAAACTTAGTCGAGCCTTCGAAACACCAAAAATAACGCAAAAAACACAAAAATCACATCAAATTCAAATCCATGAACTTTGAAATTTCTAAATTTCGCCAAAGATTCCGAAACAATCCAAAATACATCTGATTGACCTGAAAATTTGCACAAATATCCAAAATGACATTACAAACCTGCACCAACCTTCGAAATTCCATTCCGACCCAGATAGCCTATTTTTCGCTGCCGATCGGAAATCGTCAAAAACTAACTTTCGCCAGTTAAAGCCTAACTCTACACCGGACATCCAAACTTCATTCTGAACACACTCCTAAGTCCCAAATCACCCAACGAAGCTATCTGAACCATAAAATCCACAATCTGAGGTTGTTTACCAATAAGTCAACTTTCGGTTGACTTTTCCCACTATTGAACCATGATAAGAGACTAGCTGTCTTATTTCTCTCCAAAACAATCGCTCAGAACCCGACCCAACCAATCAAACACAATGTAATGAAGCTGAACCACATATAATGAAGCAAAAATGTAGGAAACAGGGCTAAATTCTCGGAACGACCGTTCGGGTCGTTACAGTAAGTCTCTTTGACTATTCTTAATCATGTTAGTATTCGTGTTGAGCTTGTTGTGATATTCGGTAGTAAGACTATTAAAATGTTGATTGGGTTAATTTTGGAAAGGGCTGAATATTTCCTATATGAAAAATCTTGTTCAATCACTCTTCTTGATATTATTTGGGCTTCGCACCTTGCTTGGTACTGCTTTATATGTTTATGCATGGTGAGGAACAATGAATTACACGAAAGGTGTTTATGTGCTTCCTTAAAATATTACTGTTGCACGAATAGTGTTTTTGTGCTTATGAGAAGGAGCGAATATGCACGATGGGCGTTTCCTTGTTCGTGAGGATAAGAGTAAAAGCACGAAGGGTGATGTTGTGCCATTTGATTGATTTCTCTTGTTCCTTATTTTTGCTATTTATCTTGAGAACTTAGCTATGTTGCCTCAAAGTAGTTTTGCTAGATTTCTTCGACTTAAATGCTGTGAAAAGCTTGTTTGGTGTTATTTAGAGGTTATAATCATTATAAACCTTAGTTACTCCTTTCATTATTTTTTATATTATTTCTTCTTGCTACTACATTTGTTATCCCACTAGTTACCTACTTTGCTATATTTATTGTTACATTTCTTTTCCTCTTAACTACTATATCACTCATTATTTTCTCGTTACTTAACTGCGTAGGTTTGTTTGTATAGAAGCACAGAAACACCCTTTGTGTTACTGTGTTAGCCTCGTCATTACCTCATTGAAGTTAGACACTTATAGAGTATATTGGATCGGTTGTACTCAACTATACTTCTCTACATCTTATGCTGATTTTGGCATCTGACCTAGTGTCACTCAAAGAATGAACTATCTTACATGGTTGTGGAGGCTCGAGATAGTGTTGTACTCTCATCTGCATGCCTTGATGTCACCCGTGTCTTAGCCTTCTTACTATTTATTCATATCAAGTAGTGTATTTATTATTCAGACATTTTATTTAGTATCTCTAAATAGAAGCTCATGTACTTAATGACTCCAGTTATGGGAGGTGTTAGAAGGTTGTTGTTTTAGTTGTGTTATACATTATTTAGTTTTACCCCTGTATTTATGATTTCATATCGTTTTATGCCAATATTGTTCCTTCATTCCTATTATGTATTGGCTTTCCTAAAAAACGGTATTAGGCACCATCATGACCCCTCGGTTGGGATTTTGGGTCGTCACAAGTTAGTGTTAGAGATTAGGTTGCATAGGTCTCACGAGTCATGAGAAAGCTTGGTAGAGTCTTGAGGATCGGCACTGAGATATCTGTAGTTATCTTCTAAAAGATATAAGGCTTTAGAAAACTTTACTTTCTTTCTTTCTCTATTGTGCAACATTGTTATAGCCTAAAGTTTGAATATTTATTCTCCTTTTCTCTCATAGATGGTAAGGACACATTCTTCATTCGCATCTAATTAGGAGCTAGAGCCCCAGATTGCAGCCACTACCAACTGTGGGGTCGGGACAGAGGCAGAGTGATCCATATCCAATCTGCACTCAATAGTTAGTGGAAACGGTCATTGGAACAATAGTACTCAACAAGAGTCGGGGTTGATTTCCGAATGGAGTTACTAGGGGTGTTAGGAGTATACACTTGACGAAAGCGAATGGGTTAACTAAATTGCACATCAACAATAGGTTTTGAGTTCTAATTCTAATATTACTCTAACAATTATAAGCTAAGAAAAGAAACTACAAGTGAATGATTATTTTTGGTGTTTTTCCAACTAATTTAAAAGCCCAGGGATGTGAACTTAACTTAGGTGTTCGCCTAATGGGTTAAATATCTTAATACTTGTTTTGTTGATTGGGGTGTATTATAGCTCTCGACTCTGTGTTACCCACTCAATACCTCTCGGTCAAAGAGTGATTTTGTCCAATTTATCTTTCTCAAGTCAAAAGGGGTATCAAACAAAATAGTGGATATGAGATCAAGTCGGGTTTTCACTATCTCTAGTTTGAAACCTCTAATTAGGCTAATCAAACCCTCAATTAGACCAATTCCTTGTTAGCCAAGTTATCCTAGATTAGGTCCCTCTTTCTCTCGTAGAGACTAAGTTAAAAATGCATGAATCAATTTTGCAACAATTAATTCTAAAATTTAAGCATAAACTAAGTAAAATAATCAACACCCAATCATAAACAAGCATTAAATTAAATACCGATAAGGTATACATACTAGGGTGGGGTCACAACCCTAGTAAGAATATAGCTACTCATAGTGAGAATTGAAGAAATAAAGAAGAATTGCTAATGAAACTCATAATTTAAGATTAAAATGATAAAATATAATGTTTAAACACTAAAATATTAACAAATATCCTAAATGGAAAAATGTAACGGCTACAGCAGTTCAAACTTGACCTAAAAATGTTAAACGCGTCTACTAATAGTTGCCCAAAATTCACGGACAAAAATTCCTCGAGAGTTCTGTAGATTTCTTCAGTTGCAAGATCTTGGATTTTGTAGCCGCACAATTCTGGATTGCGGCTGCGAAGCATATTCTACGGCCGCACAATTCTTGTGTGGTCCGCACTTCAGCAAGGCTTCAAGACTTGGTCTTTTGCACACTATATTAACATTGAATCATTTGTCAGTGCAGACCTTATTTTGTGGCCGCACAATTCATGTGCGGTCCGCACACTAGCCTAATTCTTGCTGGGCACTTTCACTTGGTCTGCAGTCGCATATGGAATGCTGCACTTTGCACTTTCTTCTGTGGATCACACTTCTTTAGTTCTGCTACCCTTTCTTGCCTTGTAAGTCGGAACACTCCTTTTTGAGTCGAATTTCATCATCAGAGACCAAACTTCCAACATCCCTACAATTTACACACGTTCATTAGTTTTGGGAATATAAAGCAATACTTTTGGACTAAAACAAAAGCAAAAAGGTACTAATAAGTAGTAAAAATCCCCACTTATCAAAGAGCTTAGCCTAAAGCGCACACGGTTGCAACTGCAGTCGAGCCCCAGCGAGCTCCGATTGGTGAGATTATTGTTCAAGCTAAATTAGTAGGACCAGCTTAGGTCCTACAGGGGTTTATCATTACTCCAGTACTTCAGGATGCCTTAGTCTTTATAGTATGTTTTACGGAGAGTATGACTCAGATCGTTGTGTTTTCGTAACAATCTAACTGGTTAGGAGGCCAAGTGTGACGACCCGGCCAGTCGTCTTAAGAATTAATGCCCCGATCCCTTATTAACTATTTTCCCCAAGTCTATTTCTGCTAATCAAATTACCAGGACATTCGGTTTTGTGTTTCGGAGAGTTTTTGGGACATTTAGTCCCTAAATGAGAGCTTAAGTGTTGGAAAGTTGCCCGTAATTGGAGCAGGGTGAAGACGACCTCGGAATGGAAATCTGATGGTTCCGCTAGCTTTGCTAGGTGATTTCAGGGTTGGGAGCGTGTTAAGAATGTATTTTGGAAGTCCATAGCTCATTTAGGCTTGAAATGCCGAAGTTTAAATTTTTGGAGTTCCGGTCCGATAGTGAATTTTTGATCCTAGGGTCAGAATGGAATTCCGGAAGTTGCTGTAGTTCTGTCATGTCAATTGGGATGTGTGTGTAAATTTGAGGTCATTTGGATAAGTTTAGACGCGTTTAAGCGTCGGATGTGAATTCTAGAATTTTTCCCTAAGTTCCTATGCTTGAATCTATGCATAATCGATGATTTTGATGTTATGAAACGTGTTTTTAAGGATTGACCTAGTTTAAATGAGGTGTTAGGGTTGGTTGGTGGTTTTGGTTGAGGTCCCCGCAGCCTCGGGGTTATTTCATATGCTTAACGGGTGAAGTTTGGGAAATTCATGCTGCTAAACCAGGCACCTTCTGGTGTCTTCGCACCTGCGAAGGTTTTTTCGCAGGTGCGGACTCGCAGGTGCAGTGGCCTTGATCGCAGGTGCGATAGGGGAGTCTTGGGCCAGTGGTCGCAGGTGCGACCTGGGTTCCACAGGTGCAGGACTGCAGGCGCGACCAAACGATCGCAGGTGCGGCCCCAGAGCATTTTAAGTGACTTCCGCACCTGCGATGCTTTTTCCGCAGGTGCGGTACCGCAGTTACGGTGATCGAGTCCGAAGGTGCGAATTTCCTGTGTGATTTATTCCATAAATTCGAGAGTTTGGTTGATAATTCTAAAAATCGTGTGAGGGCTCAAAGATTGACGCTTTTCTGTGGGTTTGGAAGAGAAGGATCATAGGTAACATTTCCTAATCCTAATTCATTGTTAGACCATTAATTTCCGTTGTTTTCTTTAGTTTAATTATCAAAAATGAGGGAAAACCATAGGAAAGGGATGAGATTTTCCCCAATCCGAAATTCTAAAAAAAATGTGGGGTTTTTGGCATCAGCTTTCGATTGTTTCTAGTTAAATGAGTTCATGAGTGAATGGGTGTTCGGAAAATATAACTTTTTCTTGATTCTGAGACGTGGGCCTGAGGGGCGTTTTGGTCATTTTACATAATTTCGCGCCTTAGCTTGAATTAAACAGTATAATCAGTTGCATGAGATGTTATTTACGATATGTAATTGATTTGTATAGATTTGGGCCACTTGGAGTCGGATACTCGTGGAAAACGTGTGGTTTCAAGTTGATTTGAGCCGGTTCGAGGTAAGTGGCTTGTCTAACCTTGTGTGGGGTACTTTCCCCATAGGATGTAATATTTGGTACTTGAATGCCTTGTACGTGAGGTGACGAGCGCGTACTTGTGCTAATTATTGGAAATCCGATTTTACTTTAATATTTAGGCTGAGTTTCTTTCTTACCTGATTTATTCTACTTGCAATTATAGCCCATGTTAGCTTAGAAATCATGCCTAGTTGCCCTAAATTGCCTATTGGCTTAAATTACTTGTTGTTGTGGCTGCGTATTTACTTTGGGACTATGGGACGTTATCCCGGGAGATACCCCTGCATATTTACTTTGGGACTACGGGATGGTATCCCAGGAGATCCCCCCTGTATATTTACTTTGGGACTATGGGAGGCTATCCCGGGAGATCCCCCTGCACATTTACTTTGGGACTACGAGACGTTATCCCGGGAGATCCCCAAGCATATTTACTTTGGGACTACGGGACGGTATTTCGGGAGATCCCCCTGCATATTTACTTTGAGACTACGAGACGATATCCCGGGAGATCCCCCTGTATATTTACTTTGGTACTACGGGACGTTATCCCGGGAGATCCCCCTGCACATTTACTTTGGGACTACAGGACGTTATCCCGGGAGATCCCCCTGCACATTTACTTTGGAACTACGGGACGGTATCCCGGGAGATCTCCCTGCACATTTACTTTAGGACTACGGGACGGTATCCCGAGAGATCCCCCTCCACATTTACTTTAGGACTACAGGACGGTATCCTGGGAGATCCTCATTGTTACCGTTGTTATTGTGCTGTTCATATTCCGTTTTTACTCTATCCTTGTGTTTTTGTTATTGCCTTGTTTGACCTCTCTTATTTAACTATTGTTCTCATTATTAGTGCCTGTTTTCATACTGTAAATCCCTATTATATTGTTTGACCTCAGTAGGGCCCTGACCTTCCTCGTCACTACCCGACCGAGGTCAGGCTTGGCACTTACTGAGTACAGCTGTAGTGTACTCATGCCCTTTCCTGCGCATGTTTTTCATGTGTAGATCCAGGTACCTCCACTCAGGCGCACTATCCCCGTGGTTGAGAGATAAATCAAAAACTTTGAGGTACATCTACCGCGTCCGCAGACCAGGAGTCTCTATCTTATTCAAGTTTTTACGAAAATTTGATCCTTCCTTACAGTTGTATAAATATTCTGGAGTTAGAGTAGTGTATTATTTTCTGTTAGCCTGTGGTTCCCGTGAGTTTTCGGGTTTTGGGGTGATATTGTAGACTTCCGTATTATTTTGGGTGGTATATGCCAGGCGGCATTTATTTACATTCCTTCTTTAAGGTTGTTTAGTTTTCCTTTACTTAATTATTTTCGCAAGTTATGTTGATATTCCGCATTGTTAGGCTTACCTAGTTATACGAACAAGGTGCCATCACGACATGTTCATGGAGGGCGAACTGGGGTCGTGACAAGTTGGTATCAGAGCCATAGGTTCATAGGAGTAACGGACAACAGACCAGTTTAGTAGAGTCTCGTTGATCAGTATGGAGACGTCTGTACTTATCTACGAGAGGCTATGTAACTGTTTAGGAAAAATCTTCACTTGATTGATTTCTTTGTTGTGAAATATGTTTTGACATCAATTCTAAACCTCTGTTTTCTATTCTCTCACAGATAGTGAGGACACGTGCTACTCGGGACAGTCAGGCACCCATGCCCCCTTCAGCAGCCACCAGAGGTAGGGGCCGAGGACGCGCACCTGGTGCAGCGAGAGCACCTGCGCGAGCAGCCGCCGAGGTACCACCAGCAGATCCAGCCGAGGTCCAGACACCTTCTATGCCTACTTCCACTACTACTCCAGCTCTTCAGGAGACATTAGCTCAGTTCATGTCCATGTACACCCCTCTGGCTCAGGCAGGGTTGCTTCACCTTGCTGCAGCCACATCTCAGGCCAGGGGAGGAGCACAGACTCCCGTCGTCCGCAGTCTTGAGAAGCGAGTGCAATTGGAGCAGGTCCCATAGGTCATTCTTGTGCCGCCTGTAATGCCAGTTCAGCCCGAGGAAGGGTCAGCTGCTTCAAAGGATGAGTAGCGGAGACTTGAGAGGTTTAAAAAGTATGACCCTCTGGTATTCAGTGGACTAGCATCAGATGATGCCTAGGGATTTCTAGAGGAGTGTCACTGTATTCTTCACACTATGGGCATAGCCGGATCTAGTGGGGTTTCCTTTACTACATTTTAGCTTCGCGGAGCCGCCTATGATTTGTGGCGCACCTATGAGTTAAACAGTCCAGACGAGGCTGCTTCACTAACCTGGACCCAGTTCTTAGATATGTTCCTGAGAAAGTTTGTTCCTCAGAGCCTCAGGGACACAAGGCGCGTAGAGTTTGAGCATTTGCGCCAGGGTGCGATGACAGTTTCGGAGTCTGCTATCTGTTACACCAGATTGGCTAGGCATGCACCAGCTTTGGTTGCCACTGTCCGTGAGAGGGTTCGCCGGTTCATTGAGGGCCTTGTCCCAACCATCAGATCTAGCATGGCTCAAGAGTTGGAGATAGACACTTCTTATCAGTAGGTAGTGAGCATTGCTAGGAGGATCGAGGGTATGCTCGCTGGGGAGCGAGAGGAGAGGGAGGCCAAGAGGTCTCGAGAGTCGGGCCACTACTCTGGTGCACATACCCCAGCAGCAGGTCATCATGGTAGGGGTTATATGGTCCACCCAGTTCATTGAGCTCTTCAATCAGCCAGTTGTACCCCAGCTCCGCCCAGGCCTTAGGAGCCTTATTATACACCTCCAGTTTCTAGCGCGCCTCCTGCGCGGGGTGCTTTTAGAGGTCAGTCTAGCAAACCTGGCCCTAGCCAATCACAGCCGCCACGTCCTCTCAGAGCTTTCTTCGAGTGTGGTGATACATTCCATGTGGTTAGGGATCGCCCCAGACTTATTAGGGGTGCATCTTCACAGACTTTTCAGCCACAGCATGCTCAGCAGGTTTCTCAGGCCATGATCACAGTTCCATCTGCTACCCCACCTGCCCAGCCAGCTATGGGCGGAGGTCGGGGAGGTAAAGGTCGCCCTCGAGGGGGAGACCAAGCCAGATATTATGCTATTCGTACTCGTACCGAGGTTGTTGCCTCTGATTCTAGCATCACAAGTATTATACTGGTTTGTCACAGATATGCATCGGTTCTATTCGAGCCAGGCTCTACGTATTCTTATGTGTCTTCTTATTTGCTCCTCATTTTTATATAGCCCGAGATTCTTTGGGTTCTCCTGTTTATGTTTCTACTCCTGTGGGGGATTCTCTTATTGTGGACCGCGTTTATCGGTCGTATTTGGTTACTATTCATGGTTTTTAGACCAGTGCGGATTTATTGTTACTCGATATGGTGGATTATGATATTATCTTGGGCATGGACTTGTTGTCGCCCCATTATGCTATTCTTGATTGTCACGCCAAGACCGTGACGCTGGCTATGCCAGGTATTCCGCGTGTTGAGTGGAGTGGTACTTTTTATCATACTCCCAGTAGAGTTATCTCTTTCCTTAGAGCTCAGCGTACGGTTGAGAAGGGGTGTGCGGCGTATCTGGCTTATGTGAAAGATGTCAGTGTTGATACCCCTTCTGTTGATTCAGTTCCAGTGGTACGGGATTATTTCGATGTGTTTCCAGCTAATCTTCCGGGCATGCCGCCCGATAGAGACATTGATTTTTGCATTAATTTGTTGTCGGGCACTTAGCCCATTTCCATTCCTCCTTACCGTATGGCTCCTCCTGAGTTGAAGGAGTTGAAGGATCAGTTACAAGAATTTCTTGATAAGGGTTTTATTCGACCCAGTGTTTCACCTTGGGGTGCTCCTGTCTTATTGTGAAGAAGAAAGATGGTTTTATGCGCATGTGTATTTATTATCGCCAGTTGAACAGGGTCACAGTGAAGAATCGTTATCCCTTGCCTCGTATTGATGATCTATTTGACCAGCTTCAGGGCGCACATGTATTTTCTAAGATTGATTTGCCCTCAGGTTACCATCATTTGAAGATTCGGGAGCTGGATAACCCGAAGACTGCTTTCAGGACTCGTTATGGCCATTACGAGTTTCTAGTTATGTCATTCGGGCTGACTAATTCCCCCGTAGCGTTTATGCATTTTATGCACAGTGTGTTCAGGCCATATCTCGACGCGTTCGTCATTGTTTTCATTGATGATATTCTTTTTTTACTCCCTGAGTCGGGAAGATCATGAGCAGCACCTGAGGACAGTGCTTCAGACCTTGAGAGAGAAGACGTTGTATGCAAAGTTCTCAAAATGGGTGAGTTTTGGTTGAGTTATGTGGCATTCTTAGGCCACGTGGTATCGAGTTAGGGAATTCCAGTGTTTTCAAAGAAGGTAGATACCATGCAGAGTTGGCCCAGACCATCCTCAGTTACAGATATTCGTAGTTTCCTTGGCTTGGCAGGTTACTACCATCGTTTTGTGGAGGCATTTTCATCGATTGCAGCCCCTATGACTAGATTGACCTCGAAGGGTGCTCCATTTTAGTGTACAGAGGAGTGTGAGGCGATCTTTCAGAAGCTCAAGACAGCTTTGACTACAGCCCGAATCTTGATATTGCCTACTGGTTCGGGGTCTTTTATAGTTTATTGTGATGCCTCGCGAGTTGGCCTCGGAGCGGTGTTGATGCAAGACGGTAGGGTGCTTGCCTACGCGTCCAGACAGTTGAAGATACATGAGAAAAATTACCCTGTCCATGACCTTGAGTTAGCTGCCATTGTTCATGCCTTGAAGATCTGTCGTCATTATTTGGACGGTGTGCCTTTTGAGATTTATACTGACCACCAGAGTTTGCAGCATATATTCAGGCAGAAGGATCTAAATTTGTGCCAGTGTAGGTGGTTGGAGTTGCTAAAGGACTATGACATCACTATATTATACCACCCGGGGAAGGCCAATATGGTGGCCGACGCCTTGAGTCACCGGGCGGAGAGTTTGGGGATTTTGACATACCTTCATGCAGCTGAGAGGCCTCTAGCCTTAGATGTTCAGTCCTTAGCCAGTCAGTTTGTGAGATGGATCTTTCTGAGCCTTGTCGGGTATTAGCTTGTGTGGTTTCTCGGTCTTCCTTATTCGATCGTATCAGGGAGCAGCAGTACAATGATCCTCATTTACTTGTCCTCAAGGACACGATCCTGCACGGTGATGCTAGAGATGTGACCATTGGAGATGATGGGGTATTGAGGATGCAGGGCCGGATTTGTGTGCCCAATGTTGATGGGCTTCGGGAGTTGATTTTAGTAGAGGCCCATAGTTCACGGTATTCCATCCATCCCGGTACTGTGAATATGTATCAGGATTTGAGGCAGCACTATTGGTGGTGAAGAATGAAGAAGTATATAGCAGAGTTTGTTGCCAAGTGCCTCAACTGTCAGCAGGTCAAATGTGAGCATCAGAGACCGGGAAGGATACTACAGCAGATTGAGCTTCCACAGTGGAAATGGGAGCAGATCACCATGGACTTTGTGGTTGCACTTCCTCGGACCTTGAGGAAGCGTGATTCTATTTGGGTGATTGTGGACCGGCTGACCAAATCAGCCCATTTCATTCCGGTACTGACTACTTATTCACCGGAGCGGTTGGTGAAGGTATATATTCGGGAGATCGTTCGTCTGCATGGTATTCCAGTTTCTATTATTTCAGACAGAGGTACTCAGTTCACTTCACAGTTCTGGAGAGCCGTTCAGCAGGAGTTAGGTACCAGGGTGGAGTTGAGCACAACATTTCACCCCCAGACGGACGGACAGTCCGAGCGCACTATTCAGATTCTTGAGGATATGCATCGTGCTTGTGTGATTGAGTTTGGAGGGTCTTGGGATCAGTTCTTTCCGTTGGCGGAGTTTGCTTACAACAATTGTTATCAATCCAGCATTCAGATGGCGCCGTATGAGGCTTTATATAGTAGGAGGTGCAGATCTCCGGTGGGTTGGTTTGAGCCGGGTGAGGCTAGGCTATTGGGCACAGAGTTGGTTCAGGATGCATTGGAGAAGGTCAAGGTGATTCAGGATAGACTCCGTACAGCCCAGTCCAGATAGAAGAGTTACGCAGACCAGAAGGTTCGCGATGTTTCATATATGGTTGGAGAGCGGGTTCTACTTTGGGTTTCGCCTATCAAGGGTGTTATGAGATTTGGGAAGAAAGGGAAGTTGAGTCCGAGGTTTATTGCTGAGATATTGAGGCGTGTTGGGGAGGTTTTTTATGAGCTTGCCTTACCTCCCAGCTTGGCAGGAGTTCATCCGGTATTTCATGTTTCGATGCTCCGGATGTATCACGGTGACCCTTCTCATGTCTTGGATTTCAGCTCAGTTCACTTAGACAAGAATCTATCATATGTTGAGGAGCTTGTAGCTATATTGGACAGGCAGGTCAGAAAGCTCAGGTCAAAGAATATTGTTGTAGTAAAGGTTCAGTGGTGGGGTCAGCCGGCCGATGAGGCGATCTGGGAGACCGAGTGTGCATATCCCCTCACCTTTTCACTACTTCAGGTATGTCTTTATGATCGTTCAAGGACAAAAAAAATTTTAAGTGTAGGAGGATGTGACGACCGGGCCGGTCGTCTTAAGAATTAATGCCTTGATCCCCTATTAACTATTTTCCCCAAGTCTATTTCTGCTAATCGAGTTACCGGGACGTTCGCTTTTGAGTTTCGGAGAGTTTTTAGGACATTTAATCCCTAAATGAGAGCTTAAATGTTGGAAAGTTGCCCGTAGTCAGAACAGGGTGAAGACGACCTCGGAATAGAAATCTGATGGTTCCGCTAGCTCCGTTAGGTGATTTCGGGGTTAGGAGCGTGTTCGGAATGTATTTTGGAAGTCCGTAGCTCATTTAGGCTTGAAATGCCAAAGTTTGAATTTTTGGAGTTCCGGTGTGATAGTGAATTTTTTATCCGAGGGTCGAAATGGAATTCCGGAAGTTGCTGTAGTTCCGTCATGTCAATTGGGATGTGTGTGCAAATTTGAGGTCATTCGGATAAGTTTAGACGCATTTCGGCGTCGGATGTGAATTCTAGAATTTTTTCCTAAGTTCCCGGGCTTGATTCTATGCATAATCGATGATTTTGATGTTATGAGACGTGTTTTTTTAAGCTCGACCTAGTTCAAATGAGGTGTTAGGGTTGGTTGGTGGTTTTTGGTTGAGGTCCCGCGGTCCTCGGGGTTGTTTCGGATGCTTAACGGGTGAAGTTTGGGAAATTGATGCTGCTGAACCACGCACCTGCTGGTGTCTTCGCACCTGCGAAGCTTTTTCCGCAAGTGAGGAATCGTAGGCGCGGTGGCCTTAATCGCAGGTGCGATAGGGGAGTCTTGGGCCAGTGGTCGCAGGAGCGACCTGGGTTCCACAGGTGCGGGACCGCAGGCACGACCAAACGACCGCAGGTGCGGCCCCAGTACATTTAAGTGACTTCCGCACCTGCGATGCTTTTTCCGCAGGTGCGGTGATCCAGTCCGCAGGTGCGGATTGCCTGTGTAATTTATTCCAAAAATCTAAGAGTTTGGTTGATAATTCGAAAATTCGTGTGAGGGATCAAAGATTGGCGATTTTCTGTGGGTTTTGCAGAGAAGGATCATAGGTAACATTTCCTAATCCTAATTCATTGTTATACCATTAATATCCTTTTTTTTCTTTAGTTTATTTATCAAAAATGGGGGAAAAACCATAGGAAAGGGATGAGATTTTCCCCAATCCGAAATTCTGAAAAAATGTGGGATTTTTCGTATCGGATTTCGATTGTTTCTAGTTAAATGAGTTCGTGAGTGAATGGGTGTCCGCAAAATATAACTTTTACCCGATTTCGAGACGTGGGCCCGAGGGGCATTTTGTCATTTTACATAATTTCGCGCCTTAGCTTGAATTAAACAATACAATCAGTTGCATGAGATGTTATTTACGATATGTAATTGAATTGTATAGATTTGGGCCATTTGGAGTCGGATACTCGTGGCAAACGTGTGCTTTCAAGTTGATTTTGAGTGGGTTTGAGGTAAGTGGCTTGTCTAACCTTGTGTGGGGTAATTTCCCCTTAGGATGTGATATTTGGTAATTGAATGCCTTGTACGAGAGGTGACGAGCGCGTACTTGTGCTAATTGTTGGAAATCTGGTTTTACTTTTAATATTTAGACTGAGTTTCTTTCTTACCTGCTTTATTCTACTTGCAATTATAGCCTATGTTAGTTTAAAAATCATGCCTAGTTGCCCTAAATTGCCTATTTGTTTAAATTGCTTTAATTGTACTACGTGAAGCATGTTTGGCTAGAATTACTTGTTGCCTTGTATTTTTGCACTCTAATTCTGAATGTCTTATTGTTGTGGCTGCGTATTTACTTGGGACTACGGGACGTTATCCCGGTAGATCCCCCTGCATATTTACTTTGGGACTACGGGACGTTATCCCGGGAGATCCCCCTGCATATTTACTTTGAGACTACGAGACGATATCCCGGGAGATCCCCCTGGAAATTTACTTTGGTACTACGGGATGTTATCCCGGGAGATCCCCCTGCACATTTACTTTGGGACTACGGGACGTTATCCCGGGAGATCCCCCTGCATATTTACTTTGGGACTACGGGACAGTATCCCGGGAGATCCCCCTGCACATTTACTGTAGGACTACGGAACGGTATCCCGGGAGATCCCCCTGCACATTTAATTTAGGACTACAGGACGGTATCCTGGGAGATCCTCATTGTTACCGTTGTTATTGTGTTGTCCATATCCCGTGTTTACTCTGTTCTTTTGTTTTTGTTATTGCCTTGTTTGACCTGTCTTATTTCACTATTGTACTCATTATTACTGCATGTTTTCATTCTGTAAATGCTTATTATATTTTTGACCTCATTAGGGCCCTGACCTTCCTCGTCACTACCCGACCGAGGTTAGGCTTGGCACTTACTGAGTACCGCTGTGATGGACTCATGCCCTTTCCTGCGCATGTTTTTCATGTGTAGATCTAGGTACCTCCACTTAGGAGAACTATCCCCGAGGTTGAGAGATACAGCAGAGACTTCGAGGTACATCTGGCGCGTCCGCAGACCAGGAGTCTCTATCTTATTCCAGCTTTTGTGAAAAGTTTATCCTTTATTACAGTTGTATAGATATTCTGGAGTTAGAGCAGTGTATTATTTTGTGTTAGCCCATGGTTCCCGTGAGTTTCCGGGTTTTGGGGTGATATTGTAGACTTCCGTATTATTTTGGGTGGTATATGACAGGAAACATTTATTTAAAGTCCTTCTTTTAGGTTGTTTAGTTTTCCTTTACTTAAATATTTCCGCAAGGTATGTTGATATTCCGCATTGCTAGGCTTACCTAGTTATAGGAACTAGGTGTCGTCATGACATGTTCTCGGAGGGCGAACTGGGGTCGTGACACCAAGTTTGACTTTAGTTCCATGGTGGTGGCCTAAGGTGGCCAAGTTTGACTTAAGTTAACACTTTGAGTAAACAAACTCATAATCAAAATTTTAAGGTTCCAATAGGTTCGTATGGTAATTTTGGGCTCGGACGTTTGTTTTGGTCGAGTTTCAGTTACTCCGGGAGAGATTCAGTGCTTATAGTTAGAAGTTGGAATTTTGAAGGTTTTTGAAATTGCTAAGTTTGACTTGGAGTGGACTTTGGTAATATCGGATCCCGTTTGGCATTCCAAGCTTAGGGGAAGGTTCATGTCGTCATATTGGACTTGTGTGTGAAATTTGGTTCCATTCCGAGTTGGCTAAGCATGATTCATTGCGCTCGATTAGTTTGGCTTGGGACAAGATTAATGGTTGTTATGATATTTTATGTGTTTTGGGACCTCGAGTAGGTCCAGATTATTTTTATGGACCTGTTGGTATGATTAGATAGTGTGTCGGGTGGCTCGGGTGCGTTTCAGACCTCCTTGAGCATGTTCAAGTTGACAAAATTTGCTAATGTCTGTTGAGCATTGGTATCACTAACAAGCTCTCACAATCATGGTGTTTTTTGTAGAGTCGAGGAGAATTTGTTCTTCGTGATCACGGAATGGGCTTCGCAATCACAGACGATAACCTGGTTATGCTTCGTGTGCACATGGTGAGGGTCATGAACATGTTGTGTTAGTGGGGTTGACCTGGGTTATATATTGTTCATCGTTATCGCATAGGGTCTTTTTGCGATCGTGGAAAACAAAGTTATAGGTCTTGAAGTATTAGCCTTCGCGTTCATGGAGCAGGGCTCACGTTCATGTAGGCTTGGCATGTTGAATGTCCTGATCGCAAGAAGGACCTAGTGTTCGTGAAGAAGGGAATTATTCTAGTGGCAGAGTTGGCATGCGCAATCACGATAGTACTTCTGTGATTACCAAGAGGGGCGCATGGGCAGAATATAAGTTTTCAATTCGGGGTTAGGCTCATTTCTCTCTTGCTAAGGTGATTTTTAGTGATTTGGAAGAGTCATTTTCATCTACTAACACAAAGTAAGTGATTCCAATTTGTTGTGAATTAAATACTTCGGTTATAGATGGACTTTAACATGGAAATTAGTTGAAATTGTGGGATTTTGTTGGAAAATTCGAATTGAAAAAAGGGAATTTAAACACGACGTTGGACATGGAATTGGGAAAAAAATTTATATTTAATGATGCTATGTAAAATATTTGTTTTCGAGAATTTTTTCAATTCGAGCACACGAGCCTGGGTTTGACTTTTATTAACTTTTCATGTGGGATTGAGAATTATTTCTAATTTTTAAATTAGGGGTTTTTAAGTATGTTTTGATTGGTTTGCACGTTCTTTGGCTAGGTTCGAATGGGTTGGCATCGGTTTGAGGTGTTAGAGAGATGTTGGAGCCGATTATCGATGTTTGGAGCAAGGTAAGTCTCTTGTCTAGTCTGATAAGAGGGAACTTATCCCCGTATGTATTATATTTGCCACGTGTTATATCCTGTACTTTAATATTAGGATAAGTCGTAGTAATCCATATGAGTTTGAAGGGACCAAGACCATTCATGAGATTATAGAGGATTTGCTACTATTTTCTTATAAGAATACGTAAATTTAACAACCTTGATATCATTATATATATTTGATATGATATTTTGAGTGGAATAGTTTTGTAAAAAGCTTGAAAATTATAATTTTATATAGGTATATCTTTGCCATTAGCACAACATAAATACTTTCTCATATGCATTTGCGTATGTTTTTGTTTTTTTCCAGCACAATTTACTATCATTGCTCTACTATTCCAAAATTAAGTACTAAAAACGCATATAAAGTTTCTCCCTTCCCTTCCAAATTCAAGTTGGGCTAGTGAGGGCAAGCACAACAGTCACTAATAGGTCATCCTTATAGTTATAGTTGTTCCTATTATAATATCATACAACATATTGTCCAATAGAAGTGAAGGCATGAGTAATAAGTGATTATAATTCAATGAAACTGAACATTTCATCTGCTAGAACCTTAGCTAGAAAGTTCGAAATACATTCGGAATGTGGTAAACTTTACACCACCAGTATTTCCTTTCCTCACATTACAAGGCACAATTGTTCAATATTCACTTAACTAATTGAAACTACAATAAATAATCATAGCTCGTGGCATCATCGTAACTTAAAAACTACATAGAAAAAGAAGCTCATAGCAAACTGACAAATTTCAAAATAAAAACAGGCAAGTGAATGAGGAGATGAGAATTTAGGCGTACAAAAATATTTACTCTTTATATGAGATTTGGAAAATTAGAAGTTGAGAAAATATATATATTCTTAGATGGGTGTTATAATAAAATAATAGTGTATGCATTTATTTTATATGGGTGTTTTAATAAAATAATACCTCGTGCATACCATTTTAGTGTAACTTGATAACCTTGCACTCCAAGTTGCAGTATCCGTGTTTTCCATTGTATCAAAGATTTCTTTAGCCTTTTCCACAAGGCCCTCATTCATATAACCGGTAGTCATGGAGTTAAGGGGCAAATGTCATTATTATCCTCATAATATTCATTAAGAAGTTGTCTTGGAGATTCCATGCTTCCAGCATAGGAATACATAGAAATTAGAGAGCTACAAACGTGGGTATTTGGTTTTAAGCCAGTCTTGATAATTTGTGCATGTACTTGTTTACCTTCAAGAATAGCTAACAAATGGGAACATGCTTTGAGAACAAAAGTGTAGTTTCAGACACTCCCAACATAGGATTCTACTAGCCTTGCTGCATTTTGAGGTCGACGAATCAATCCCGAAATAATCAGTTAGCTATGTAGTTGCTTGATTTCCTTATTCTGGCGAGACATCTGGGGCACTTGATTTCATAGCGTCTTAAGCGACATAAGATTTTGTGATTCTAAGGGAGTATGGTTCAAACTTTCTCAAGAATATCATACGGATTTTCCCCTACTCCAGGAATGTTAAGGCTATCCTTCTTTCTTTTTGCATGGTCCAAATTATACGGAAGAAACGAGTAAACTCACGGTTTCCATAAATTACTCTATTCATAGAAATACTAGGGGTGTCTATATTCTTGATTCCCCATGTGAATTATTATTATCTTCTGTTCATGGGTTTCGAAAATATGTATGTTGGTAAAGTTTATTTCATGATATTGATCAGAGGCATGATGGCCTTATGACGTACCGAGAGATTTTATCGACGTATTTCGTATGCATTTCACGCATTTACATATGCACATTGACCCATGACCAGATGGCGTTATATACGTTTATATATGTAAATATGTATATAAGATATGGGAAAAGGTTACGGCTTTATACACGCACCACCACCTAATCAGCTGGTATATGATGATGATGATGTTGCCCACACTGGCTGAAATATGATTCGAACGGCGTTATATACGCATATATATATATATATATATATATATATATATATATATATATATATATGTATGTATGTATATATGTATGTATATATGATTCAAAAGGTATTATCTACGCGTATATATGTATGTATATATATGTATACGAGATATGGGAAAGGTTATGGCATTATATACGCACCACCACTTGATCAGCTGGTATACTTTGATGATTTGCCCATAGTGGCCGAGATGATATTATGGGATGCCCTCAGAGGCTTAATGATGTTATATACGTACAGACCTATGAATTACATGACATTTGTACGCATATGCATGACATTAAAAATTTTCATGATTTACAGAGGACTTACAGGTTGATTATATGTGTCCTTAATTAATGTTGACTTATTATTACATTTCAGTTCTGCCTTACATACCCAGTAAATTATTTGTAATGACGTCCTTTTGTTAGGGATACTGCATTCATGCATGTAGGTATAGATAATCATCTTGACGAGCCCTCATAGTAGACGAGATTGGCATTCAGCGAAGGATCGGTAAGACTCCACCTCATTCGGAGTGCAACCAAGTCTATGAGTCATCGTGTCAGAGTTTTACTACAGACTTACGGGTAGGCCGGCACCCTGTCCTGTTTGATGTTAAATAATCTTAGAGGCTTTATAGAGAGAGGTTCAGTTTGTACAGTATGTCGAAGGCCTTGACAGCTCATATGTATTGATGGTTTAAGAACGATAGTTTATTGATACAGTGTTGCCCACTTATAGATGTACATTATGAGTCGTGCCCATGTAGGCCCATGATAATTACAAAAGGAATGAGTTCATCTAACTCGACCTATGTATATTCTAGTTTTGGTCGAACGATCATGAGTAGCAGAGTGGTTCGCTCGGGCCAATGCGGCACCAGGTTCCAGCCACGCCTCCCGAGGTTTGGGGCGTGACAAAGTGGTATCAGAGCGGGTCGTGTCCTAGGGAGTCTACAAAGTCGTGCCTAGTAGAGTCTCACTTATGAATATGTTGCACGCCACATTTATAATTGAGAGGCTATAGGGAATTTAGGAAATGTTACCCTTCTTTTGTTTCCAGATCGTTCCATAGAGCTATGTCGTAAAAAGTCAATATAAAGTTTTCACCGAATTTTTTGTACGCACTAGAGGTACTATCACAGTAGAGTTTTAAGGTGTAATTTCCAACTATGTAGAAAGAGGTTATGAAAGAATCAGAAGATACGATGCAAGATTGAAAAGTAAGTTAGGTAAAGTAAAGGAGAAGAAGATATGAGATACACAAGTATAAAAATGTTGTGAATAGTCGAAACTTCAGATATAGTTTGGGTTTTAGTTTAGTTTACAGAGGAGACCCTAGTGAAAATTTTTGTAAATCTCTAAGAGTTAACATTCGAGGACGAATGTTTCTAAAGGGGGGAAGGATGTTACATCCCCTACTTAAATATTAGGACAAGTAGTAGTAATCTATATGAGTTTGAAGGGACTAAGGCCATTCATGAGATTATAGAGGATTTGCGACTATTTTCTTATAAGATCACGTAAATTTAACAACCTTGATACCATTATATATATTTGATATGATATTTTGAGTGGAATATTTTTGTAACAAGCTTGAAAATCATAATTGTATATGGTTATATCTTTGCCAGCATTATTTAGTATCATTGCTCTACTATTCCAAAATTAAGTACTAAAAACGCATATAAAGTTTCTCCTTTCCCTTCCAAATTCAAGTTGGGCTACTGAGGGCAAGCACAACAGTCACTAATAGGTCATCCTTATAGTTATAGTTGTTCCTATTATAATACCATACAAGGTATTGTCCAATAGAAGTGAAGGCATGAGTAATAAGTGATTATTATTCAATGAAACTCAACATTTCATCCGCTGGAACCTTAGCTAGAAAGTTCGAATTACATTCGGAATGTGGTAAATTTTACACCACCAGTATTTCCTTTCCTCACATTACAAGGCACAATTATTCAATATTCACTTAACTAACTGAAACTACAATAAATAATCATAGCTTGTGGCATCATCATAACTTAAAAACTACATAGAAAAAGAAGCTCCTAGCAAACTGACAAAATTCAAAAAAAAAACAGGCAACTGAATGAGGAGATGAGAATTTAGGCGTACAAAAATATTTACTCTTTATATGAGATTTGGAAAATTAGAAGTTGAGAAAATATATATACTCTTATATGGGTGTTTTAATAAAATAATAGTGTATGCATTTATTTTATATGGTACCACATGACCATAATAGCAAGATGTATAGTGTGTTAAAAGTAAGTAGTATGATAAGTAATTTGAGATAATTTTTAATTAAGTGGATAATTGAGTAATTATTAATTTTAATGGAAGATTAATTAATTAATATGTTTGGATAAGAATTCAATGTGGCAATGATATGTGATATATTAAAGTGACTATTGAATCACTTTGAAAGGTGGCAAGTGCAACCTCGTGCATACCATTTTATTGTAACCTGATAACATTGCACTCCAAGTTGCAGTATCCTTATTTTCCATTGTATCAAAGATTTCTTTAGCCTTTTCCACAAGGACCTCATTTATATAACCAGTAGTCATGGAGTTAAGGTGTCAAATGTCATTATTATCCTCATAATATTCATCAAGAAGTTGTCTTGGTGATTTCATGCTTCCAGCATAGGATAGAAATTAGAGAGCTACAAACGTGGGTATTTGGTTCTAAGCCAGTCTTCATAATTTGTGCATGTACTTGTTTACCTTCAAGAATAGCTTTCAAATGGGAACATGATTTGAGAACAAAAGAATAGTTTCGGACACTCCCAACATAGGATTCTACTAGCCTTACTGCATTTTGAGGTTGACGAATCAATCCCGAAATAATCAGTTAGCTATGTAATTGCTTGATTTCCTTATTCTGGCGAGACATCTGGGGAACTTGATTTCATAGCGTCTTAAGAGACATGAGATTTTGTGATTCTAAGGGAGTATGGTTCAAACTTTCCCAAGAATATCATACGGATTTTTCCCTACTCCAGGTTTGTTAAAACTATCCCTTCTTTCTTTTGGCATGATCCAAATTATACGGAAGAAACGAGCAAACTCATGGTTCCCGTAAATTACTCTATTCATAGAAATACTAGGGGTGTCTATATTTTTGATTCCCCAAATGAATTATTATTATCTTCTGTTCATGGGTCTCGAAAATACGTATGTTGGTAAAGTTTATTTCATGATGTTGATCAGAGGCATGATGGCCTTATGAAGTACCGAGAGATTTTATCGACGTATTTCTTATGCATTTACATATGCACATTGACCCATGACCAGATGGCGTTATATACATGTATATATGTAAATATATGTATATGGGATATGGTAAAAGGTTACGGCATTATATACTCACCATCCTGATTAGATGGTATATGATGATGATGTTTCCCACAGTGGGTGAAATATGATTCAAACGGCGTTATATATGCATATATATTTGTATGTATATATATATGATTCAAACTTTGTTATATATGCGTATATATGTATGTATATATAGGTATATGGGATATGGGAAAGGTTATGGCGTTATACGCTCACCACCACCTGATCAGCTGGTATACTTTGATGATTTGCCTATAATGGCCGAGACGATATGATGGGATGCCCTCAGAGGCTTAATGATGTTATATACATACAGACCTATGTATTACATGACATTTTTACGCATATGCATGACATTAAAAATATTTCATGATTTAAAGAGGACTTACAAGTTTATTATATATGTCCTTAATTAATGTTGACTTATTATTACATTTCACTTATGCCTTACATACTCAGTACATTATTCGTACTGAGGTCCTTTTGTTGGGGACGCTGCATGTATGCCTGCATGTATAGATAATCAGTTTGACGATCCCTCATAGTAGAAGAGATTGGCATTCAATGAAGGATCGGTAAGACTCCACCTCATTCGGAGTGCAACCAAGTCTATGAGTAATCGTGTCAGAGTTTTACTATACACTTACGGGTAGGCCGGTACCCTGTCCTGTTTGATGTTAAATAATTAGAGGCTATGTAGACAAAGGTTCAGTTTGTACAGTATGTCGAAGGCCTTGATGGGTCATATGTATTGATGGTTTGAGAACGATAGTTTATTGATACAGTATTACCCACTTATAGTTGCACATTATGAGTCGTGACCATGTGGTCCCATGATAATTACAAAAGGAATGAGTTCATCTAACTCGACCTATGTATGTTCTAGGTTTGGTCGAACAATCATGAGTAGCAGAGTGGTTCGCTCGGGCCAATGCGGCACCAGGTGCCAGCCACGCCTCCCGAGGTTCGAGCGTGACAAAGTGGTATCAGAGCGGGTCGTGTCCTAAGGAGTCTACAAAGTCGTGCCTAGTAGAGTCTCACTTATGAATGTGTTGTGCGCCACATTTATAATTGAGAGGCTATTGCGCATTTAGAAAATGTTACCCTTCTTTTGTTTCCAGATCGTTCCATAGAGGTATGTCGTAAAAAGTCAATATAAAGTTTTCACCGAATTTATTGTATGCACTAGAGGTACTATCATAGTAGAGTTTAAGGTGTAATTTCCAACTATGTTGAGAGAGGTTATAAAGAATCAGAAGATACGATGCGAGATTAAAAATTAAGTTAGGCAAAGTAAAGGAGAAGAAGATACGAGATACACAAGTATAAAAATGTTGTGAATAGTCGAAACTTCAGATATAGTTTGGGTTATAGATTAGTTTACAGAGGAGACCCTAGTGAAAGTGTTTGTAAATTTCTAAGAGTTAACATTCGAGGACGAATGTTTCTAAAGGGGGGAAGGATGTTACATCCCGTACTTTAATATTAGGATAAGTCGTAGTAATCCATATGAGTTTGAAGGGACTAAGACCATTCATGAGATTATAGAGGATTTGCGATTATTTTCTTATAAGACCACGTAAATTTAACAACCTTGATACCATTATATATATTTGATATGATATTTTGAGTGGAATATTTTTGTAAAAAGCTTGAAAATCATAATATATCTTTGCCATTAGCATAGCATAAATACTTCCGCATATGCATTTGCGCATGTTTTCGTTTCTTGCCAGCACAATTTAGTATCATTGCTCTACTATTCCAAATTTAAGTACTAAAAACGCATATAAAGTTTCTCCTTTCCCTTCCAAATTCAAGTTGGGCTAGTGAGGGCATGTCACGCCCCGAAATCCAACCGTCGGGCTGTGATGGCGTCTAACGTTGAACTCGCTAGACAAGCCAACGTGTATAGCTAAAGTAGAATAATAATCTCAATTTAACAGAATAAGATAAAACAATTTGTAATTAATCAGCGGAATAAATACGGTTTCAAGCTAAGTAAAGACAATCATAATACAACGATGCAAAATTCCCAAAACCTGGATATTGCTAAATACAAGTCTGAAAAGAGAATACATAGCTGTCTCTGAAACTAGAGGAAAACAAGACAGAAGTGAAATCAAAGGGATGGAAGAGACACCAAGGCCCACGAACGCCAGCAGGTATACCTTGAAGCCTCTAGGATAAGCTGGAAGACACTCCCACTAATGATGTCCTCCGAGTCCGACTGCGTAATCTGCACAACATAAAGAAGTGCAGGTGTAGCATCAGTACAACCGACCCCATGTACTGGTAAGTGCTTAGCCTAACCTCGGCGAAGTAGTGACGAGGCTAGAACCAGACTACCAAATAAACCTGTGCAGTTCAAATAAATATATATACATATATACAACAGATAAGAATATAGGGAGAAACAATTAATAAAGTAAGGGGAACATGCTGTGGGGAGATAACAGTTTCATATAAGAAATCTCAATAAGGAAAAGAACAACAAAGCCAGCATATCAATAAGGATATGAAATCACAAACTTGCACGGCATCACCCTTCGTGCTTTTACTCTCGTCCTCACTATGCAATGTATAATGTAATCAATGTAAATCATGGCACGGAATCACCCTTCGTGTTTTTAATCTCGTCCTCACCATGCAATGTATAATGTAATCAATGTAAATCATGGCACGGCATCACTCTTCGTGCTTTTACTCTCGTCCTCACAGTATAATCAATGAATATCAGTACGGAATGGTACATCATACGGCACGGCATCACCCTTTGTGTTTTACACTATTTCCTCACAATTTTAAACAATGCACGACATCACCCTTCATGCTTTAGCACTCTTCCTCAACCAAACAACAATCACAAACAAGGGCAAGGGAGTAAACATAATACAAATAATAACCCCGACAAGGGAACAAGATCAAACAATGCACGGCATCACCCTTCGTGCTTTAACACTCTTCCTCACAATATCAAACAGTGCACGACATCACCCTTCGTGCTTTAACACTCTTCCTCACCCAAACAGCAATCACAAACAAGGGCAAGGATGTAAGCAGAATAAAATAGAAATACCGGCAAGGGAACATCAATTAAACAATTAAATTCCAGCAAGGGAACAATATCAACAACTAAATCCCGGCAAGGGAACAATAACAGTAATCTCAACATCCCAACAAGGGAGACAATATCAAAAGCAACAATGACCCGGCAAGGGTATATTTTAGTAGCTCTTTCTCTTTCATTCACTTCATTTCATACTTCACTCCATTACTTGAGCCAATGCTCCAAAGGATACATTTATCTCATATACCTTCATCGTTCGTGTTACAATTTGAGCCAATGCTCCAAAAGAGTTTAAAGATTACAATTCCCTTCACATATTCTTCACAACATATAGAAATCATCAATTAAGCATGGAAATTACCACAAAATCAGAATATTCACAATATAAGGACTCACGGTCATGCTAGACACCAATGTATAGATACTCGTCACCATGCCTATACATCGTATTTGACAATTAGCAAATAGCAAATTATACTCAACTCCTATTCCCTCAAGCTAAGGTTAGACCAAACACTTACCTCGGGTCCAAAGTATAGCAATCAACCCTCTAACACCGCCTTTCCTTTAGAATTCAACTCCGAAATGGTATTATCTAGGCATAATCAACTCAAGTATATCAACAAGGATTCAAGGATTCGATTACATGGCCTAATTATCCATTTCCTAGCAGTCTTTCAAAATTATCAAAATTCGACCCTGGGCCCGCTCGCTCGGATTCTTGTAATTCTTGAAGGGAACACTCACTGAAAACCTAAGGATCATCTATATACGATTTTTACTTGATTTCATGGCCAATTCACAGAAAATTCTAAAGTGATCACAAGTTCTAGGTTACTACCCATTTTCTTGAATTTTTGCACTAGTTTGTGTAGTTAATTAGGCTCGGACGCATGCATGAAACAAATTTACGGGTGGAATTTTCTTACCTTGCAAGAACTGGTCGAAAGCTCTTAAAAATGGTGGAAATCGCCTAAGGAAGAAGATGAAAAATGAGAGAAATGGGTTTAAAACCCGTATTTAAAACTCACTGCCTGCACAATGAACTCGCACATGCGGCTTTGGGGACTGCACCTGCGGTCTCGAACTTGCGAGAAGCACCTCGCACCTACGGAGTTGGGTTGGGGGGGGTATGGGATCGCACCTGCGAAGTGGAGACTGCACCTACGATCTCGCACCTGCGATGCTGGGCAACCGCACCTGCGGTCACACCAGAGCAGGTGCACCAGCAGTTGTGTTTGCTGGTTTTTAGCCCCGTTAGGTGCCCGGAAGGCACCTGGCCCACCCGAGTCTAATCCAAATATACCAACTAGTGCCAAATCATAATACAGACTCACTCGAGCCTTCGGAACACTCAAAACAATGCTAAAACTCGTAATCACACCCCCAAACCTCAAGAACCAAACTTAGAAATTTTAAGTTTTCTAAGTTCGCTAACAACGTGCCGAACTAACCTATACAACTCTGAATGATGCCAAATTCCACAGATTACCCACACAACATCCTACGAACTTGCCCGTGCGATCAAATCGCCAAAACAACAGCATACACATCAAATTAAGCATCAAAGTCCATGAATTCTATCAAATTTCATAAAACATCAAATTTTCCATTTTAAATCCGAAACACGTCAGACGAAATCCAATTTCAACCAAACCTTACAGAACGTGCTTAAACCATATATAAGACCTGTATCGGGCGCCATAACCAAAATACGGGCCCGATACCATCATTTTTTAATCAGATTTCATTTTTAATTTCCTTAAATATTTTCAGAAAACAATTTTACTCAAAAACTTATTCCTCGGGCTTAGGACCTCGGAAATTGATTTTGGGCATACGCCCAAGTGTCTATATTTTCCTACGGACCCACCAGGACCGTCAAATCACGTGTCCGGGTCCATTTACCCAAAATGTTGACCAAAGTCAAATTTATTCATTTTAATATCAATTCTTAGCATTTTTCACAGAATTTCATATTTAAGCTGTCTGGCTACGCGCCGAACTGTGCACGCAAATCGAGGCAACTACAAATAAGGTTTTCAAGGCCTCGGAAGTACAGAATAGGTAATAAAACAGGTGATGACCCTTTAGGTCGTCACATTCTCCACCTCTAAAACAATCGTTCGTCCTCGAACGGACGGAAGAAGGAAGTACCTGAGTCGGAAAATAAATAAGGGTAACGGCTCTGCATATCGGACTCGAACTCCCAGGTTGATGCCTCAGAAGGCTGACCTCTCCACTGAACACGAACAGAAGGGAAACTCTTGGATCTCAACTAACGAATCTGCCGGTCTAGAATAGCTACTGGCTCCTCCTCATAAGATAAGTCCTTGTCCAACTAGACAGTGCTGAAATCTAACACATGGGCTAGATTGTCGTGATACCTCCGAAGCATGGACATATGAAAGACTGGATGTACGGCTGATAAGCTAGGTGGGAATGCAAGTCTATAAGCCACCCCTCCCACTCGATCAAGAATCTCAAACGGACAAATGAACCTAGGGCTAATCTTTCCCTTCCTCCCAAATCTCATCACGCCCTTCATAGGCGACACTCGGAGTAATACTACCTCACCCACCATGAAAGCAACATCTCGAAGCTTGCGATCTACATAACTCTTTTGCCTAGACTGAGCTGTACGAAGTCTATCCTGAATGATCCTGACCTTGTCCAAGGACTCCTGAACCAAATTTGTACCCAACAACCGAGCCTCTCCTGGCTCAAACCATCCAACTGTAGATCGACACCGCTTACCATATAAATCCTCATAAGAAGCCATCTAGATACTCGACTGGTAGTTGTTGTTGTAGGCAAACTCTGCTAAAGGCAAGAACTGATCCCATGATCCTCCAAAGTCAATAACACCAGCTCGGAGCATATCCTCAATATCTGAATAGTCCGCTCGGACTGCCCATCCGTCTGAGGATGAAATATTGTGCTCAACTCCACCTGGGTTCCTAACTCTCGTTGAACTGCTCCCCAGAAACACGAGGTAAACTGCGTGCCCCGGTCCGAAATGATAGGTACCGGCACACCATGAAGGAAAAAATTCTCCCGGATATAGATCTCAGCTAACCTCTCAAATGAATAGGAAACTGTCATAGGAATGAAATGCGCTGACTTGGTCAGCCTATCAACAATGACCCAAACTGCATCGAACATCTTCGGGGTCAATGGAAATCCAGTAACGAAGTCCATAGTGATCCTCTCCCATTTCCACTCGGGAAGCTCAATCCTCTGAAATAAACCACCAGGCCTCTGACGCTCATACTTAACTTGTTGACAATTCAAACACCGCGCCACATATGCCACAATATCATTCTTCATTCTACGCCACCAATAATGCTGCCGCAAATCCTGATACATCGTCACGGCGCCCGGATGAATAGAGTACCGGGAACTATAGGCATCCTCTAAAATTAACTCTCGAATCCCATCAACATTGGGCACACAAACTCGCCCCTGCAATCTCAAAACACCATCATCATCTAAGGTCACCTGTTTGGCACCTCCCCGCTGCATCCTGTCTCTAAGGACACACAAATGGGGATCATCAAACTGCCGATCACGGATATGCTCCAATAATGAAGAACGAGTGACCGTACAAGCCAACACTCGACTAGGCTCAGAAATATTCAAACTCACAAATCGATTGGCCAAAGCCTGAACATCCAAAGCAAGTGGCCTCTGACTGACCGGAATAAAAGCAAGACTGCTCATACTAGCTGACTTCCTACTCAAAGCATCGGCCACCACATTGGCCTTCTCCGGGTAATATAAGATGGTAATATCATAGTCCTTAAACAACTCCAGCCATCTCCTCTGCCTCAAATTCAACTCCTTTTGCTTGAACAAGTACTGAAGACTCTTATGATCCATGAACACCTCACACGCCATGCCATACAGATAGTGCCTCCAAATCTTCAATGTGTGGACAATGGCTGCAAACTCCAAATCATGCACTGGATAGTTCTTCTCATGAATCTTCAACTACCTCGAAGCATAAGCAATGACCTTCTCATCCTGCATCAACACGGCACCAAGCCCAATACAGGAAGCATCGCAATAGACTATATAACGCCCTGAACACATGGGCAAAACCAATATCGGTGTCGTAGTCAGAGCTGTCTTGAGCCTCTGAAAGCTCACCTCACACTCGTCCGACCATCTGGACTGGGCACCCTTCTGGGTCAACCTGGTCATCGGGGATGCAATAGATGAGAACCCCTCCACGAACCGACGATAATAGCCTGCCAATCCCAAGAAACTCCGATTCTCTGTAGCTGATGCGGGTCTAGGCCAGTTCTTGACTGCCTCAATCTTCTTTGAGTCAACCTGAATACTCTCTGCTGACACGACATGACCCAGGAATGCAACTGAACTCAACAAGAATTCACACTTCGAAAACTTTGCATAAAGCTGACTATCCTTCAAAGTCTGAAGAACCACTCTGATACGCTGCTCGTGCTCCTCCTGAATGCGGGAGTATATCAATATATCATCAATGACGACTATCACGAATGAGTCCAAATAAGGCTTGAACACTCGGTTCATGAGTCCATAAAAGTTGCTGGGGCATTCGTCAACCCAAACAACATAACCAAAAACTCATAATGCTCGTACCGAGTGAAAGCTATCTTAGGGATATCGGATGCACTAATCCTCAACTGATGGTAGCCAGATCTCAAGTCTATCTTAGAAAATACCCTGGCACCCTTAAGCTGATCGAATAAATCGTCAATCCTCGGTAGTGGATACTTATTCTTGATTGTAACCTTGTTCAACTGCTGGTAATCAATGCACATCCTCATCGAACCATCCTTTTTCTTCACAAACAACACTGGAGTACACCAAGGAGAAACATTGGGCCTAATGAAACCCTTCCCAAGCAAATCCTGCAATTGTTCCTTCAATTCTTTCAACTCTGGCAGGGCCATGCGATACGGGGGAATAGAAATGGGTTGGGTGCCCGGAGCCAGATCAATGCAGAAATCAATGTCCCTGTCGGGTGGCATCCCCGGCAGGTCTAAAGGGAAGACCTAAGGAAACTCACGAACCACGGGAACCGAATCAATAGAGGGAACCTCAACACTGGAATCGCGCACATAAGCCAAATAAGCCAAACACCCCTTCTCGACCATACTCCGAGCCTTCAAGTACGAATTAACATTGCAGGTAGAATGTCCAGGAGTTCCTTTCCACTCCAAATGGGGCAAATCTGGCAAGGCTAAGGTCACCGTCTTGGCATGACAATCCCAGATAGCCTGATATGGGGATAACCAGTCCATCCCCAATATAACATCAAAGTCGACCACACCTAAAAGCAACAAATCAACACGGGTCTCAAGACCCCCAATCACCACAACACAAGAACGATGGACTCGATCGACCACGATAGAATCAACCACCGGTGTAGATACATAAACAGGAATACACAGTGGATCACTAGGCATGACCATGTCTGGTGCAAAATAGGAGGACACATACGAATACGTAGACCCTGGATCAAATAGCACTGAAGCATCTCGGTCATAACCCCGAATAGTACTTGTAATGACTGCATCTGAAGACTCAGCCTCTGGCCTGGCTGGAAGAGCATAACATTAGGGCTGGGCCCCACCCTGAACGACATCTTTGGGACGGCCGGCTGATGGCTGGCCTCCACCTCTGGCGGCCTGAGCTCCACCTATATGACCTCTACCTCCACCTATAGTACCTCTACCCCCACCTCTAGCTGGCTGGGCAGGCTGTGGAACACCTGGTGCCTGTACCATGGCACGAGAACCCTGATGCTGGGAACTACCTAATGCTCAAGGGCAAAACCTGGCAAGGTGACCCGGATCGCCACAAGTGTAACAAGACCTCGGCAATTGAGGGAAATGAATCTGACTCTGTCGACCTGAATGACCACCTCGAAAACGCTGATGTGGCGGTGCACTGATGGGAGCTGGTGGCGCACTATAAGGCTGCTGATCAGAATAGTGCGTCTGATACCCACGACCACCTGAAGGACCATGGGAAACCTGGAGAGCTGACTGAAAAGGTCTAGGAGGATGACCTCTTCCTGAAGAATCCCTGCCCCCAGATAAGGCTCCACTGAAATGACCGAAATGACGGGGCCTCTTGTCAGCCCCCTGACCACCACCTTGTCACAGAATCATCTCAATCCTCCTGGCCACATTGGCCGCATCCTGGAACGATATATATGTACCTGACTCTCTAGCCATCTGAAGGCTGATAGGCCAGGCCAATCCCTTAGTAAATCTCCGAACCCTCTCCCAATCAGTGGGAAGTATCATAAGAGCATATCAGGCGAGAGTGATGAACCTGGTCTCATACTGAGTGACGGACATGGATCCCTACTGGAGACGCTCAAACTGCCTCCGAAGGTCCTCTTTCTGAGTAATGGAAAGGAACTTCCCCAAAAATACCTCTGAGAACTGAGTCCAAGTGAAAGGCGTAGATCCAGCCGGTCTGGCTAGGCAATAGTCTCTCCACCAACTCTTGGCTGCGCCCGATAACCTAAAGGTAGTGAAGTCAATCCCGTTGGACAACACTATGCCCATGTTCCAAAGGACCTCATGGCAGATGTCAAAATAATCCTGGGGGTCCTCTGATGGTGAACCAGTAAAGGTAGCAGTGAATAACTTAGTGAACATGTCCAGTCTCCACAAAGCATCTGTTGACATAGGTGCTCCCTCTGCTACCGGTGCTGCAATACCTGGCTGAGCTACTTCGGCTGGCTGAGGTGCCGGAGTCTGAAACTGTGGAGCTAGTTGCTCTGGCACTCGGGCGGCAGGAGTCTGGGCACCTCCCCAGCCTGAGAGACAACTGGTGCTGAAGGAAGAAGACCCGCCTGTGCTACACTCTTCATGAGTCCGACTAGACGGACAAGGGCGTCCTGAAGCACGGGGGTGGCTATGAACCCCTCTGGGACCTGAGCTGGCCCAACTGGGACTGCCGAAACTAGGACCTCCTCGTCAGACTCGACCCGAGGGTCCTCCACTGGGGCTACTGCTCTAGGCTGAGCCCGGACCTGGCCTCAGCCTCTAGCACGACCTCGTCCTCAACCTCGACCCCGAGTAGGAGCTGCAGCAGGAGTGTCAGGCTGCTGGGCGGAACCAAGGGAAGCACACGTCCTCGCTATCTACGAGAGAATAGAATATAAACTCAACCAGTACTCAGAACTCATAGCGTACGATAGAGAAGTAAAAAAATATGGAGTCATCCTAACTTCGCATCCTCTGGGGGATAAATACAAATGTCTCCGTACCGATCCCTCAGACTCTACCAAGTTGTTCGTGAGTTGTGAGACCTAAGTAATCTAGTGCTCTGATCCCAACTTGTCACGCCCCGAAATCCCACCGTCGCCTCCGTGATGGCGTCTAACGTTGAACTCGCTAGACAAGCCAACGTGTATAGCTAAACTAGCATAATAATCTCAATTTAAACAAATAAGCTAAAACAATTTGCAATTAATCAGCACAATAAATACGGTTTCAAGCTAAGTAAAGACAATCATAATACAACGACGCAAAATTCTGAAAACCTGGAGTCACAAACTCACGAACTGTCTATAAGAGTGCTAATACAAGTCTGAAAAGAGAATACATAGATGTCTCTGAAACTAGAGGAAAAACAAGACAGAAGTGAAATCAACGGGATGGAAGAGACGCCAAGGAACACGAACGCTAGCGGGTATACCTTGAAGCCTCTAGGATAAGCTGGAAGACACTCCCACTAATGATGTCCTCCGAGTCCGACTGCGTAATCTACAAAACATAAAGAAGTGCAGGTGTAGCATCAGTACAACCGACCCCATGTACTGGTAAGTGCCTAGCCTAACCTCGATGAAGTAGTGACGAGGCTAAAACCAGACTACCAACTAAACCTTTGCAGTTTAAATAAATAGATATACATATATACAACGGATAAGAAATATAGGGAGAAACAATTAATAAAGTAAGGGGAACATGCTGTGGGGAGATAATAGTTTCATATAAGAAATGTCAATAAGGAAAAGAACAACAAAGCCAGCATATCAATAAGGACAAGAAATCACAAACTTGCACCGCATCATCCTTCGTGCTTTTACTCTCGTCCTCACTATGCAATGTATAATGTAATCAATGTAAATCATGGCACGTCATTACCCTTCGTTCTTTTACTCTCATCCTCACTATGCAATGTATAATGTAATCAATGTAATCATGGCACGGCATCACGCTTCGTGCATTTACTCTCGTCCTCACAGTATAATCAATGAATATCGGTATGGAATGGTACATCGTACGGCACGGCATCACCCTTTGTGTTTTACACTATTTCCTCACAATGTCAAACAATGCACGGCATCACCCTTGGTGCTTTAGCACTCTTCCTCACCCAAACGGCAATCACAAACAAGGGCAAGGGAGTAAACATAATAGAAATAATAACTCCGGCAAGGGAACAATATCAAACAATGCACGGCATCACCCTTCGTGCTTTAACACTCTTCCTCACAATATCAAACAGTGCACGGCATCACCCTTCGTGCTTTACACTCTTCCTCACCGAAACAGTAACCACAAACAAGAGCAAGGAAGTAAGCAGAATAAAATAGAAATCCCGGCAAGAGAACATCAATTAAGTAATTAAATCCCAGCAAGGGAACAATATCAATAATTAAATCCCGGCAAGGGAACAACAACAGTAATCTCAACATCCCAACAAGGGAGACAATATCAAAAGCAAAAATGACCCGGCAAGTAATTTTTAGTAGCTCTTTCTCTTTCTTTCACTTCATTTCATACTTCACTCCATTACTTGAGCCAATGCTCCAAATGATACATTTATCTCATATACCTTCATCGTTCGTGTTACAATTTGAGCCAATGCTCCAACAGAGTTTAAAGATTACAATTCCCTTCAAATATTCTTCACAACATATAGAAATCATCAATTAAGCATGAAAATTACCACAAAATCAGAATATTCACAATATAAGGACTCGCGGTCATGCTAGACACCAATGTATAGATACTCGTCACCATGCCTATACATCGTATTTGACAATTAGCAAATACCAAATTATATGCAACTCCTATTCCCTCAAGCTAAGGTTAGACCAAACACTTACCTCGGGTCCAAAGTATAGAAATCAACCCTCTAACACCGTCTTTCCTTTAGAATTCAACTCCGGAATGGTATTATCTAGGAATAATCAACTAAAGTATATCAATAAGGATTCAAGGATTCAATTACATGGCCTAATTATCCATTTCCTAGCATTCTTTCAAGATTAACAAAATTCGACCCCAGGCCCGCTCGCTCGGATTCTTGTAATTCTTGAAGGGAACACTCACCCAAAGCCTAAGGATCATCTATATACCATTTTTACTTGATTTCATGGTCAATTCACAAAAAATTCTAAAGTGATCACAAGTTCTAAGTTACTACCCATTTTCTTGAATTTTTGCACTAGTTTGTGTAGTTAATTAGGCTAGGATGCAAGCATGAAACAAATTTACGGGTGTACTTTACTTACCTTGCAAGACTTGGTCGAAAGCTCTTACAAATGGTGGAAATCACCTAAGGAAGGAGATGAAAAATGAGAGAAATGGGTTTAAAACCGGTATTTAAGACTCACTGCCTGCACAGTGAACTCGCACCTGCGGCTCTGGGGACCACAACTGCGGTCTCGCACTTGCGAGAAGAATCTCGCACCTGCGGAGTTGGGCTGGAGGTATCTGGGATCGCACCTGCGACGTGGAGACTTCACCTGCGATACTAGGCAACCGCACCTGCGGTCACACCAAAGCAGGTGCACCAGCAGCTGTGTTTGCTGGTTTTTAGCCCCGTTAGGTGCCCAGAAGGCACCTGGGCCCACCCGAGCCCTAATCCAAATATACCAATGAGTCCCAAATCATAATACGGACTCGCTCGAGCCTTGGGAACACTCAAAACAACGCTGAAACTCGAAATCACACCCCCAAACCTCAAGAACCAAACTTAAAAATTTTAAGTTTTCTAACTTCGCTAACAACGTGCCGAACTGACCTATACAACTCGGAATGATACCAAATTTCACAGATTACTCACACAACATCCTAGGAACTTGCGCGTGTGATCAAATCGCCAAAACAACATACTACACATCATATTAAGCCTCAAAGTCCATGAATTCTATCAAATTTCATAAAACATCAAATTTTCCATTTTAAGTCCGAAAAACGTCAAACGAAATCAAATTTCAACCAAACTTTACAGAACGTTCTTAAACCATATATAAGACCTATATCGGGCGCCATAACCAAAATACGGGCCCGATACCATCCCTTTTTAATCAGATTTCATTTTCAATTTCCTTAAATATTTTCAGAAAACAATATTATTCAAAAATTCATTCCTCGGGCTTGGGACCTCGGAATTTGATTCTGGGCATACGCCCAAGTCCCATATTTTCCTACCGACCCTCCGGGACCGTCAAATCACCGGTCCGGGTCCGTTTACCTAAAATATTGACCGAAGTCAAATTTATTCATTTTAATATCAATTCTAAGCATTTTTCACAGAATTTCATATTTAAACTATCCGGCTACGTGCCCAGACTTTGCACGCAAATTGAGGCAACTACAAATGAGATTTTCAAGGCCTCGAAAGTACGAAATGGGTAATAAAACAGGTGAGGGTCATCCCAGGGCAAGTACAACAGTCACTAATAGGTCATCCATATAGTTATAGTTGTTCCTACTATAAAATCATACAAGATATTGTCCAATAGAAGTGAAGGAATGAGTAATAAGTGATTATTGTTTAATGAAACTCAAACATTTCATCCGCTGGAACCTTAGCTAGAAAGTTCGAATTACATCCGGAATGTGGTAAACTTTACACCACCAGTATTTCCTTTCACCACATTACAAGGCACAATTACTGAATATTCACTTAACTAACTGAAACTACAATAAATAATCATAGCTTGTGGAATCATCATAACTTAAAAACTACATACAAAGAGAAGCTCCAAGGAAACTGACAAAATTCAAAATAAAAACAGGCAACTGAATGAGGAGATAAGAATTTAGGCGTACCAAAATATTTACACTTTATATGAGATTAGGAAAATTAGAAGTTGAGAAAATATATATATTTTTACATGGGTGTTTTAATAAAATAATAGTGTATGTATTTATTTTATATGGTACCATATGACCATAATAGCAAGATGTATAAAGTGTGTTAAAAGTAAGTAGTATGATAAGTAATTTGAAATAATTTTTAATTAAGTGGATAATTGAGTAATTATTAATTTTAGTGGGAGATTAATTAATTAATATGTTTGGATAAGAATTCAACGTGGTAATGATATGTGATATATTAAAGTGACTATTAAATCACTTTGAAAGGTGGCAAGTGCAACCTCATGCATACCATTTTAGTTTAAACTGATAACATTGCACTCCAAGTTGCCGCATCCTTATTTTCTATTGTATCAAAGATTTCTTTAGCCTTTCCCACAAGGCCCTCGTTCGTATAACTAGTAGTTATGGAGTTAAGGGGGCAAATACCATTATTATCCTCATAATATTCATCAAGAAGTTGTCTTGGAGATTCCATGCTTCCAGCATAGGAATACATAGAAATTAGAGAGCTACAAACGTGGGTATTTGGTTCTAAGTCAGTCTTGATAATTTGTGCATGTACTTATTTACCTTCAAGAATAGCTTTCAATGGGAACATGCTTTGAGAACAAAAGTATAGTTTCAGAAACTCCCAACATAGGATTCTACTAGTCTTGCTGCATTTGGAGGTCGACGAATCAATCCCGAAACAATCAGTTAGCTATGTAATTCCTTGATTTCCTTATTCTGGCGAGACATCAGGGGCACTTGATTTCATAGCGTCTTAAGCGACATGAGATTTTGTGATTCTATGGGAGTATGGTGCAATATTTTCCAAGAATATCATAGGGATGTTACCCTACTACAGGTATGTTAAAGCTATCCCTTCTTTCTTTTGGCATGGTCTAAATTATACGGAAGAAACGAGCAAACTCATGGTTTCTATAAATTACTCTATTCATAGAAATACTAGGGGTGTCTATATTCTTGATTCTCCATGTGAATTATTATTATCTTCTGTTCATGGGTCTCGAAAATACGTATGTTGGTAAAGTTTATTTCATGATATTAACCAGAGGCATGATGGCCTTATGACGTACCGAGAGATTTTATCGACGTATTTCGTATGCATATCATGCATTTACATATGCACATTGACCCATGACCAGATGGCGTTATATACGCGTATATATGTAAATATATGTATATGGGTTATGGGAAAAGGTTACGGCGTTATATACGCATCACCACTAATCAGTTGGTATATGATGATGATGTTGCCCACAATGGCTGAAATATGATTCAAACGGCGTTATACACAAACACACAAACACACACACACACACACACACACACACACATACACACACACATATATATATATATATATGTATGTATGTATATATATATATATGATTCAAATAACGTTATATACGCGTATATATGTATGTATATATATATATGTATATGGGATATTGGAAAGGTTATGGCGTTATATACGCACCACCACTTGATCAACTGGTATACGTTGATGATTTTCCCACAGTGGCCGAGATGATATGATGGGATGCCCTCAGAGGCTTAATGATGTTATATACGTATAGACCTATGCATTACATGACATTTGTACGCATATGCAGGACATTAAAAATATTTCATGATTTACAGAGGACTTACAAGTTGATTATATGGGTCCTTAATTAATGTTGACTTATTATTATGTTTCAATTCCGCCTTACATACTAAGTACATTATTCGTACTGACGTCCTTTTGTTGGGGACACTGCATTCATGCCTGTAGGTATAGATAATTAGTTTGACGAGCCCTCATAGTAGACGAGATTGCATTTACCGAAGATCGGTAAGACTCCACCTTCTTCGGAGTGCAACCAAGTCTATGAGTCATTGTCTCAAAGTTTTACTACTGACTTATGGGTAGGCTGGTACCCTGTCCTATTTGATGTTAAATAATCTTAGAGGCTTTGTAGACAGAGGTTCAGTTTGTACAGTATGTCGAAGGCCTTGACGGCCCATATGTATTGATGGTTTAAAAATGATAGTTTATTGATACAGTGTTTCCCACTTATAGTTGTACATTATGAGTCTTGCCATGTGGGCCCATGATAATTACAAAAGGAATGAGTTCATCTAACTCGACCTATGTATGTTCTAGTTTTGGTAGAACGATCATGAGTAGTAGAGTGGTTCGCTCGGGCCAATGCGGCACCGGGTTCCAGCCACGCCTCCTGAGGTTCGGGGCGTGACACTACGTTATAGGAGTTACGAACAAACAAAATAATAAGTGACCATGCGTATGCTAGATGATTGATATATCAGGATAGACTTAAGCTCACACCATACTTTAATTATACTACTAGAGTTTATCTTGTCTGTTTAAATGCTTCAATTCATGATACAGCATGAGACCAGACTTGCGTACGTTATGGAGTCTTGCTACATAAGGACTTGGCGGGATAATTTATTATCCATAGGTTTATGCCTTCTCTTATGTACGTATCTTTGTGATATACTTATTTGTTTAGTAGTTTTTGACTATTTAACTCGCACAAATCTTCGCGAGTTGGGCTAGTGACGCATTGGAAGTTTCACCACTCTAATAGGATCAGGTTGTTTGCCTCAATAATATTCGTATATGGTCGGGCCATTTGCCTCGGTATTATTATGAAATACCATTCATATAGGATTGGGTCGTTCACCTTGGCATGATTATGTAACACCATTCTTAAGGATGGGGTCGTTCACCTTGGTAGGATATGTAACATCATTCTTATGGGATTGGGTCGCTCGCCTCGGCAGGATTATGTAACAATATTCTTATAGGATCGATCTGTTAGCCTCGGCATGGTTGTGATATACCTCAATAGGTAGTCCGTGCATACCTGAATATCTTGACGGATATGTGTATGCTACTTCTACTGAAAATGTATTGTACATATATATATGTTTCTCTTTTGCTATTTTCCATAATTCTTACATGTCTACTCTTTACGTACATTGATTATTCGACCAAATTTAACCTCAATTACTCCAATTTTGAATACTAGTAAGTGAAGATGTCGACCCCTCGCTACTACTTCTTCGAGGTTAAACTAGATAGTTACTGAGTGCGGGTTGATTTACATACTCATACTACACATCTGTACTAAATGTGTAGGTACTGAGACAAGTACATCTTGTGGTCGCACATGTGCGTAAGCATACTTGTTGGGAGACTTAGTGGTGATATGACTTCTACCTTTTGACCTGCATCACATGGAGTCTCCTTTTATCACATTTCTTGTATTCTGTCTACTTTCATTCCAGGCAGTAGTTGTAGCAGTTTTGTATATTCTTGAATATGCGTGTGCACTTATGACACCATGTTTTGGGGATTTTAGATAGTAACGCATGATGTATAGTCATTATGAGATTCTGCTTTATATTTTATTCATGCTTCATACCTTGGCGAAAATGTTTGTATCTTATTTCTATTTCTAAACACAATTCCTATTATTTATTTCATTACTTATTTTCAACAGTATTACGAACTATCAATCGTGCTGATGTATTCCTATGGCGTTCCTGACGGCAGTGTTGGGTGCCATCATGGCCTATGGGGGAAATTAGGTCGTGAAAGTTTCCTATGGCACCCACTACTTCTCAAGCTGGGGAGTAGTTCATACTCCTACCACTCGTACTTCGGAGCAGGTGGCTCAAGGATATCACACCGTAGGAGTGTTACCAACTGAGGTAGTTCAACCTATTATTGCAGCAAAACTTGAGGTTAGGCCCTCTTTGTTAGCTGATGAGCTAAATAGGATGGACATGTTCTTGGAGATGTCTCCTCCCCATTTTAGTGGTGCGTCTTCAGAGGATGCCCAGGACTGATTGTTGTCATGTGATTCCATGTAATTTGGGACTAGTTGAGTCCAATAGACTCAATTTCACCGTCTTTCAAATGCATGGTTCAACCAAGAGGTGGTGGATATTTTATGAGATGGGTAGATCAGGGGGATCACCTCCTCTTACATGGGATCAGCTTTCACAGTTTTTCTTGAAAAATTTTATTCCCTTACTCAATGAGATGAGTTATGCATCCAATTTGAGTGTCTTCACTAGGATGCCATGACAGTCACCCAGTATGAGAAGAGGTTTCTGGATTTGTCTTACCATGCAACTACCCTGATCCCTATTGAGAGGGAGAAGGTATGGAGGTTGATAAAGGGTCTTACCTATGGTATCAGACTTTAGATGGCTAGAGAGGCTGAGACTGAGACTTCTTTCACACAGATACTAGAGATTTCTTGGATAATTGAGTGCATTCGATGCCATGTAAGAGAGAAAACATATGAAAAGAAGCCTCGTCATTTTTGTGGATTTGGTGGTGCCTCATCTAGGCAGGGGTCATTTTTGTAGGGGCCATACTAATTGGACCAGTACTGTCAACACGCCAAGTTTCACATGGTACACCAGGCAGCCATAATGCTTATGGACCTCATTCTATGTAGTCAACATTCAGTGCATCTCCGGCTCCCATTAGTTCACCTCTGATACAGCATTACCATGGTGGTTATTCGGGTCATCCGGCATAGTTTCAGTAGTTGCTATGTGTGTAGGGATTTGAGGCACGTCGTGAGGTTTTTTCCTAGGTCACAGAGTAGTATGCAACAGCAGGGTACTCGTGCCATGATTCTAGCATCGGTTGCTACACCACTCGCTCAGCCAGCTAGTGGCGAGAGTTATCTAGCTAGGGGTGGAGGCCAACTATCTAGTGGTTGAGATCATCCAAGTAGAGGCCGTCCTAGAGGTGGAGGATAGAGTAGTGGATTTCAGACTTGTTGATATGCATTTACGGGTAGACCTCAGTTTGAGTCGTGTAATGCAGTTATTACAGGTATTATTTTTGTCTGTCATAGAGATGCTTTGGTGTTTTTGATCTAGGTTCTACATGTTCTTATGTGTCTTCATATTTTTCATCACTTGAGTATGCCTCATGATTCTCTTAATATACTTATTTCTATATATAAAACGATTAGGGAATTTATAGTGGTTGATTGAATGTATCGGTCTTGTGTTGTTAACATTAATGGTTTTGATACAATAGTTGATCTCTTGTTATTGGATATAGTGTATTTTGAGGTTCTTCTAAGAATTATAAGTTGTACCCATATCATGCTATCTTGAATTTCCATGCCAGGATTGTTGCTTTAGCTATGTCAAGGTTGCCGAGATTAGAATGGAGAGGGACCATATGACAACCCGGCCGGTCGTCTTGAGAGTTATAGCCCGGATCCTGTATTAACTATTTTCCTCTTATTATTTTCTGCTATTGCGACTTGCCGGGAGGGTTCGTTTTGGTTTCCAAAGTGAATTGAAATACTTAGTCTCTTAATTGAAAGCTTAAGTTGGAGAAGTTGACCGGATATCGACTTGTGTGTAAACAACCTCAGATTTGAATTTTGATGGTTTTTTTAGCTCCGTTAGGTGATTTTTGAATTAGGAGCGCATCCGAAATGTTATTTGGAGAGCAGTAGTAGAATTAGGCTTAAATTGGCGAAAGTTGGAATTTTGGCGATTTTGACTCGCAGTGGAAATTTTGATATCGAGTTCGGATTGTATTTCCACATGTTGGAGTAGGTTTTTGGTGTCATTTTGACTTGTGTGTAACATATGAGGTCATTCAGACATGATTTTATATATTTCAACGTCGTTGTAGAATTTACAAATTTTAAAGTTCATTAGGCTTGAATTCGTGTGTAATGGGTGTTTTGATGTTATTTTGAGTGATTTGAAAGTTCGACTAAGTATGGTCTTTTAGGATTGGTTGGTGTGTTTGGTTGAGGTCCTGGGGGCCTCGAGTGAGTTTCGGGAGCTTAACGAATTGAATTGAGACTTAGGAGGATTCTGAAATGTGTTGGTTCTGGTGTTTTCGCACATGCGGTCGGAAGTCCGCAGGTGCGGCCCCAAAGAAGCGATGATGAGGTCGCAGGTGCGTTCTTGGGTATGAAGGACAGAGGTCACATATGCAACGCGTGAATGCATATGCGGAGCCGCATCTGCGGAGGGATGATTACAGATGCAGATTTTGGGGAGGAAGTAAAGATCCGTAGAAGCGGAAGAGTTAGCACAGAAGAGCATCTGCATATGCGGATCTACATGCGCAGGTGCAGAGTTTGGGTATTTAATGAAAATCTGCAGGTATGGAGCTCTATCCGCAGAAGCGGTTAAGTAACGGCATGTGCGATTAAACTGGGCAAATTAAAGGTTCAAATCGAGGGTTTAGAGTTCATATCACAAAATTGAATTGGGAGCTCAGTAAAAGGCGATTTTTGGAGAGATTCTTGCATGGGTGTTTGGGTTAAGTGATTTTTACCTAGTTTTGGTTAATTCCCATGATTATGTCTTTAAATTTCATCATTAAATTGGTGATCTAGAGTGGAAAATTGGGGAAAAGTTGGGAAAAATCATTAGGCTGAATTTTGGGTTTTTGATCGGGATGTTGGTATCGGATTTGAGCAAATTTAGTATGGTTACACTCGTGAGTGAATGAGTGTTCAGAATTTGTGACTTTTACCCGATTCCGAGATGTGGGCTCGGGGAGGCTTTCTGAGCAATTTTCCAATTTCTTTCTTTAACTTTGATCCTGTTCACTAGATTAGTTTCTTATAGTTATATTTATGTTATGTAATTGGTTTTGGCTAGATTTGGGTCATTCAGAGTCGGATATTCGTGGAAAGAGCATTATTTCGGATTGATTTGAGCCTGAGTGGCTTGCCTAACCTTGTGGGGAGGAAACTCTCCTTAGGATTGATATTGTGTTGATATGTGAGTGTTGTGCACGTGAGTGACGTGTACGTACACGGGCTAGTTGCTGTAAAAAAACCCGTTTTCTACTAAGAAATGCCCTCTTTTTCCTTCTTATTTGAATTTATCAACATGTGTACCATTCTATTATACTACAATAGCATACCTACTTTCCGTAATTGTTTACCTGAACTACGTGCAACATGTTTAGTAAATTTACCTGTCTTTCCTTAACTTGTACCTAGGTTGAATTGAAAGATTTTTTGCCGTAAATATTGATTTCTATTGTTTGGCTGCATATTTACTCTCGGACTTCGGAATGGCATTCTGGGAGATCCCCTTGCACTATATATTTAGTTTGCGACTACGAAACGGTATTCTGAGAGATCCCTCTGTCATGCATATTGATCACGCCCAACTATGCCTTATAAAAAGGACTAAGAGGTCGCTGCAAATATAATCCGAATCAAATCCGGAGTTGAATCCCACAAGGAACTAACCTATTTACTACAACTTTTAGTAATGTTAATGACAAGCTCAGACAACTTCCGGATGCAAGATTTTTATGAATAAACAGTGGAATTTATTTAGCTAATGTAAAATGACACTAAAATTAGCAATAATCAAGACAAAAATTCAATTCAAGGGTAGAACGATCTAAGGATATTGATTTCCCCAATTTCCGGATTAATAGTTAACTCTTTAGATCTAATCTCGCCGTAATACTTTATGATAATTATGAGTTCTAGGCTACCGTAATTATATCTCGATCAATTACGATAATTTACTAGAAGCATTCTTTCGAACTACTCTAGCTAACAATTTATGCAACTCAGAATTATCCCACCAAAGCTTTGTTATTTCTAAACCCACTTTAAAATTCAAGTAATTAATCTCTTCAATTACCCAAGAGTGGTATTGTTCAACAACAATCTAACCAAATGTTATTTCTCAAGCAACACAAGGCAACTAGACACGATTAATCAAGGGCCCTTTTAATTAACCACAATACAAAACATATTTTAACAATCATAGAACAAACACGACTCGATTATATCGAAATAGAGTTAAAACTTCATCCAATAATTGGTTCCATCAACCCTAGATTAATTGTTTGGCTACTCATACTAATGAAAAATATAGAAATAATACGATTCATGATTCACAATTAAAACTACAAAGAAGAAGAAAGAAACTCTAAAGAATTGCTTGATCTCTTCTCCACTGTTCTTTTTGGGCTCTTACAGGTTTAGGTTAATTGCCCATGAATTTGAACAAAAGCCTCTGCACTCTGTCTCTTTTAAGAACCCGTCCGCGGTCGCGGACTCAACCGCGGAAACGACCGCGGACTTGCACTTATTCACTATTTTCCTCCGCACTCCACTGCGTGCCTAGGTCCGCGGTCGTAGACCTGCCTTTTGCATTACAAGGTTGTTTTCCTCGCTCTTTTTCATTTGGGCTATCATTTTATTGGCCTTTTATGTTCACAATTGACTCCAAAATGCTCTTTATCTGCCTCCTAACTCGGAGTGGCTCATGCAAAGCATAAATTTCTCAATTAGAGCATTTTGTTATCTTTTAGCATTTAAACATCAATAAAGTGCGGTTAAATTAGAGTATAAATAGAGTCTACATTGCATAATATAGGCAACAAAACCACACTCTACTTGCCTAACTTCCTAAGAAATTTCCTTACTCATCATACCAAGAATATTTCACAATGGTCAACTACATTAGCATAACATCCACACCTCAAGAGTGGACTCTCTTTAGTTGCGCAATGTCCCTAACCGGCTTACTTACTCTAAGTCAGAGGTCCAGACTTACCTCCCTTTCATGAATCAAGTGCCTGCTCACCACAAAAGAGACTTATTTCATAATCAATACAATTCACACACACTGAGGACTTCAAATAAACAAGATTCACTCACCCTCAGAAAGAACATTCTTGTGCCATAGAAAATGCACCATATGCTTGCCCGTTGTGTACTACTCTACTAATCGAGCTCATTCAATCTAGGATCAATTAGGACTTATTTGAATGTAATGTATGCTGCAGGTAGGGTAGGATACATTTAGACATAATAGTGACTATACCTCCCTAAGAACTTTAATACAAATCTTTTAACATTCAAGCCCATACTTATGTCAAATCACAAATTCCACCTTTACATCAATATGTCATACCCCATGCTTCATTAAGCACAATTATATCAAAAGCCACCACCATCAAAGACTATATATATATATATATATATATATATATATATATATATATATATATATATATATATATATATATATATATATATATATATATATATATANCAAGTGACTTTTAGTATTACTTTTCAACACAATGCACCTTTCTGCTTATTACATCAGTTCCACTCAAAATCCAACCACCCCACACTTTAACTTTTACATATTTCATCACAATTCAAGTGCTTATAAGAGGTGTCAGGGTTCAAATAGATGGGCAATTCAAAAATTGGGTAAGGCTTGTAATGTGGTTGCCAAAGAAACAGGATTACAGGCTCAAAGGGGATAACTATGGTATATTAGGTGGGTGGAACATGTATGTATATGGTTCAACAAAGAAATACCTGTATCACTTACTAGACCAAATAAAACTATCATTTCGCTTTGCCAACACACGGGGAAAGTTTTAGGCGTTAAATGTTAGCATAGAATACACAAAACCTCACACACATGGTAGATGACTCAATCCAGTTTAGATGACCAGACACTCCGCTCAGGGTACTTAAGCCAAATCAAGAACACACATTTTAAGGCCTCCTCACAAGAGTCAACCAATGAGCCTAAATATATATATTCAAGGCACCATGGAGTTAAGGGATCCTATTTCAATTCTTCCCCTCGCCCATAAGTTCCTAACTAAAAATGAAAAAACTAACTACAGTCAGTTCAAATAAAACCCTTGGAAAAGAATCGTGGTTTAAAGAAAAACCAAGGGGGAGTTGATGCACTACTACAAAACAAAAATCTTTTTGTTGTTTTTTTTTTTTTCTGTTTGACTTTAGTCCCCCAAGAAACCCGTCGAGTTTTATCCATCGTCGGGCCAAGTCGAAGTTAACTTAACAAAAGAAACTACAAAACAATTATATACATATACAACAACGTACAACATCATCCCCCACCCCACACTTAAAAATTGGCATGTCCTCATGTCAAATATCTTAAAGCAAGGTAAGGTAAGGGGACTTCCCTAGTAACTCAGTCCTGGTCGGAGACAGTGCCAGGGTCGAGGTGACAAGCTCGTCCTAGCGCCCACAGCTAGCCCATAATCTTCTTTTCAGACTTCGCATTTTGATCAGCCAGAGCATCAACTCTAGTACCCAGGTCTATGACCAAAGCGTGCAGCCCCGCCATATTCTGCTCCAAAGCTGTCAGGCGGGTACTCCGGCAGCCCTAAAGATGGTCCTGCCTCATCTACTATCTACACCTGTGGGGGTGAGCCATGCATAGCCTCCTCCTGACGTTCCTCATCACGCTCAGAATCATTTGAGGTTTCATCGTGAGCAGCTGCAGGTGCCACCGGGTCCTTCCCGATGGTTACTTTTCTTGCCCGGAACGCGGCCTCCTTTGTCACCTTCCCATCCATGTTGAGGTTCTTGAGAACTCTCACCACTCGGCACAATCTGGTGACCAGATATGGAAAGTAGAGTCTATACTTCTTCTCGGGTGAGCGGAAGAACATTTCCTCCTTGATAAGCCGGCCCACATCAAAATCTCGGCTATTCGCAAAACACCAAATTGCTGCCACCCTAGTTCAATTTACATTTGTGGTGTTGTGCGATGGCAGCAAATGATTGTTGATTATGGTAAGCGAGCACTTTGCCTCCCAAGTGAGGGATGATGAATTCAAGATGCTCCCAGGTGTAACCCATACTACCTCCTTGCCTGGCACACAAATGGTTTGGATGAATAGATTCCAAGTGACGGGCTTTTTCTAGTATGTCTCATAAAAATCTTCACCCCCATCAAAAACTGGCAACCTATACACTTTTCTGATGGTATCGAGTGAAGCATCCACCCTTGTCTGACGCACTATGCGGATCCGGTCTTGATGTTTCGGGAAATTGGCATAAAATTCTCGCACCAGCATCATGTTGCCTTCCTCCGGCTCTTCAAAGAATATGTCGAGCTGAATCCTCATCAATTACCGATACATGTTTGGGCATTCAACCTGAAGAGCTGCCTTGTCAATGGCTCTCTCGGCTACAGCCTTCTTCGACGCCTTCTCACTAAAATACTCCCGAGTTTTTCAAGATACAAACCACTGATTGTCAAATTGGCTCGTGCTAGCCGGTGCCCAAGCTCTAGAGGAACCTCCCAGTCCACTGGCCGAGGATCCTGTAGCACGTATCTTGCGGGAGGCATTAATAATGCCTAACAAAACAAGTGCTACTATTAGTAGGGGTGCAAATTATGTGAACCTCGGGCGGTTACTTAGACTTCACCCGCACCATGGTCACTATTGCATTTAAAGCTCATTGAGGCAATTCAACAAACACCTAGTGTGCATATGGCAACAAAGTACCACAAATAACCCCATGGAGTTACCAAGCCTCCCATATCACATATAACGGCCTCATACACCCATCTCTACCACAAACCACCTCTAATACAAATATTCATGATTTTTACTACCCATTACATGCACCAGCAACTAAAAGAAGCAAAATTTATGCGAAAATCAATACAAAAATCTGAAATATAACTACAAAATAAAGAAAACTAAGAAGGAAGAGATAAATCATGTACTTACTTGATATTCTTGAGACGAATGAGGTGGGATCGTTGTTAATGAGGAGAGGATGAGAGAAGGAGAGATTTTTTTTTAGAGGGGGAAGATGGGGGAAGGGGAGTCGTTAGTTTTGAGAACTTGACGAGGAGAGGGAGAGTTAGAGTAGAAGAAGAGGAAAAAGAAAGGGGAAAGTGGGGAGGGAATTAGGGGTTTGTGCATGTTAGTGGGGGGATTAGGTTTTAGGGTGAATTAGAAAGGAAAAGAAAAAATTTAAAATTTAAAATTAAAAAAATATAAATAAATAAATCTTACCTGACATCCGCCCTCAGACTGCGCCCAGCTCCGCGGTTGCGAACGCTGGGCAGAACCCCTTTTCAACTCCGCGCACAGTCTGCGATCAGGACCGCGGTCACAGACCGGAGGCAGAAGATGTACCAAGCACCACGTTCACGTCCACGGTCGGACCGCGTTCGCAGATCGCTGTTCTGAACATTTTTTCTATTTTCTTCAATTTTTACCTCTTTCGGGGTTAGCTTTTGACCCTGACTCCTTCTATGTGCCCAAATATTTTAATTCACACTAGTAGTTTGGTTAATATCGTTCACATCAAATACAACACAAAATAAAAACAAAAGAAGATCATGGGTTGCCTCCCAAGAAGCGCCTGAGGTAACGTCACGGCACAACGAATTACAACAAACCATGGGCTCCCTCCCATGAAGCGCCTGATTAAACGTCGCGGCATGACGAACTACAACAAACCATGGTTTTCCTCCCAGGAAGTTCCTGATTTAACGTTGTGGCATGATACATGCTTTGATCACTCCTCATCGGCATATTGGGGCTCTTCCAAAGTTATTACCACTCTATCCCCTTTTTCTTCGGCCATTCCAAGGTAGTGTTTCAACCTTTGCCCATTCACCATGAACTTATTTGTCCCAGCTTCTGATTCAATCTCCACAACTCCACTTAAGAACATTTGCACCACTCTGAAGGGTCCTGGTCATCGGGACTTCAACTTACCCGAAAACAATCTCAATCTCGAGTTGTATAACAACACTATCTCTTCAGGTTTGACCTGCCGATTTAAGATGTGCTTATCATGCATTAGTTTCATACTTTCTTTGTATAGTTTAGCACTCTCGAATTATTGGAACCTGAATTCCTCAAGCTCATGTAACCCAGTGAATTTGCTGGTGCCTGCGGTCTCCATATCCAAATTCAACTGCCGCGATGCCCATAGTGCTTTATGTTCGAGCTCTACCAGAAGGTGGCATGCCTTTCCAAACACCAACTTGTACAGTGACATACCAATTGGATTTTTGAATGCTTTGTGATACGTCCACAATGCATCATCCAGCTTCTTTTCCCAATCTGTCCTTGTTGCATTCACTGTTTTTGTAAGGACACTTTTAATTTCCTTAATGGACACTTCAACTTGCCCGCTTATTTGTGGGTGGTACGGTGAGGCTACTTTCTGGCGAACTCCATACTTTCCCAACAGGCGTGCGAACGCTCTATTGCAAAAATGGGTTCCACCATTACTTATTATACCTCTCGGGGTGCCAAAACGTGTGAAGATGTTTTTCTTTAGGGAAATTGTCACCCCTTTTGCATCATTGGTTGGGAGAGACACCACTTCGACCCACTTGGAGACATACAGCCGCTACCAATATATATTTGTTACCCTATGAGCTGACGAACATCCCCATAAAGTCGATCCCCCATATGTCAAAAACCTCAACCTCTTGAATTGTGGTCATCGGCATCTCGTGACGGCGAGATATGTTACCTGTCCTTTGGCATTCATTGAAACTTTTGACCCAAGCATGGGCATCCTTGAACGGGGTAGGCCAATACAATCCCGATTCCAACACTTTTGTTACTGTCCAGTTTCCTCCAATGTGTCCATCATATGGTGAAGCATGGCAAGCCTACAAAACAGAAGGTTGATCCTTCTCGGGGATACACCTACAGATCATGTTATCAACACATATCTTAAAAATTAGGGGTTCATCCCAATAATAAGATCGACAATCGCGGATGAAATTTTTCTTTTGAATTGAGGAGAGATCATAAGGTACAATACCGCTTGCTAAGTAATTAGCAATATCAGCTTACCATAGCGCCTCCTCAATTGTCATAGCAAGTAACTGATCATCCAGGAATGTCTCTGTGATAACTTCAACCTCCATTCTCTTTTCTGCTCCTTCCATCCTCAAGAGGTGGTCTGCCACTTGATTGTTCGCCCCCTTTCTGTCACAGTTTTCTAGATCAAATTTTTACAACAAAAGAACCCAGCGAATCAAGCGTGGCTTTGACTCCTTCTTTGATATCTAGTACCTAATTGTTGCATGGTCAGTATAAACAATAACTTTTGAGCCAGCGAGCATTTCCTTTTCCGTGACAATGTAATTAAGATGTGCACCACTGAGCGTCATGCTTGCATAGTAGATCGGGTGCATCATCTTATCCTTCCATTTCCCCAAGACTACTCCTATAGCATAATCACTGACGTCGCACATGAACTCGAATGGTTTCTCCAAGTCGGGTGCAACAATGATGGGTGCAGTCACCAATCTCTTCTTCAGCTCCTCAAAGTCAAACCTAAAATCATCAGAAAACACAAAGGGTTAGTCTTTTTCAAGGATCTTACTTAAGGGTTTAGCAATCTTGAAAAATCCTTAATGAACCGCCTATAGAACTCGGCGTGCCCAAAGAAACTTCTCACTGCCTTTATCGAAGTGGGTGACGAAAGATTCTCAATCACATCAACCTTGGCATGGTTGACTTCAATTCCCTCTTTGGATAATCGATGCCCCAATTCAGCACCAGATTTGTCTCCACACATCTTTTGAGCACTCTTCTTAGGCTGTGAAGACAATATTCAAATGAATCCCACACCATATAGAAATCATCCATAAACACCTCCATAATGTCCTCATCCATGTCAGTGAAAATGGATAACATGCACCGTTGGAATGAAGCCGTTGCATTGCAAAGTCCAAAGAGCATTTTCCGAAAGGCAAAGATAACATACGGACAAGTGAAGGACGTTTCCTTTCTATCTTCCGAGGCTATTGAGATCTGGTTATACCTCGAGTATCCATCCAAGAAATAGAAGTGGTATCGCCCAGCTAACCTGTCCAACATTTAGTCAATGAAAGGCAAGGGGAAATGGTCCTTCCGGGTGGCTGTGTTCAATTTTCGATAGTCCATGCAAATCCTCTACCCGTGAGTGTACGAGTTGAGATCAACTCACTCTTCTCATTTTGTACGACTGTCTTTCCTCCCTTTTACGGCACATTATATAGGACTGGCCCAATTGCTGTCAGAGATGGGGAAGATGATACTCACATCTAGCCACTTAATCACTTCCTTCTTTACTACTTCTTTCATATTCGGGTTCAGCCGTCGTTGATGGTCTCTGGAAGGTTTGTGACCCTCTTCTAGAAGAATCTTGTGCATGCAGAAGGTTGGGCTGACACCCTTTATGTCTTGCATGGTCCAACCAATGGCAGTCTTACATTCTTGCAATACTTGCAATAATTACTCTACCTGCACAGCTAGCAAACCAAATGATATAATAACAGGGAAAGTAGAATTGGGACCCAAGAAAGCATACCTGAGGTGGGCTGGAAGCGGTTTCAAGTCCAACTGTGGTGGTTCCTCTATTGATGATTTTTCGGGTGGTGTCTCTCTCTCTCTCTTCTAAGTGTAAGGGCTCCAACTGAGGTTCCATTTTCTAGAATCCTTGGACTTCGAGAGCCATGACCCACTCTGCCAACCCTTCACCGTCCATCTCTTCCATTTTCATCAAGCAGGCTCCCAATGGATCCTTGACATTAAGGGTCTCATCCTCTTCTTGCAGTATTACATCCACGGCCTCCACTAGTGAGCAATTTTCAAATTCACTGGGTCTCCTCATGGATTGTTGAACGTTGAATATTATTTCTTCATTGTTCAACCTCATTTTTAATTCTCCAGTCTTGCAATCAATCAATGCTCTCCCAGTGGCTAAGAATGGCCTTCCTAGAATGATGGTATCTCCTAATCTACCTAGCAGTCAAGAATAACAAAGTCTGCAGGGAATACAAATTTCCCCACTTGCATAAGCACATCATCAAGAATTCTTGTATTTCATTTAACCGTGCGATCATCCAGTTGTAGCAACATCAAGGTCGGCCTAGCTCTGCCAATGCCCAGTTTTGTATAGATTGCCAAGGGCATAACATTTATGTTGGTTCCCAAATCACACAATGATTTAGCAAAAGCATAACTCCCAATAGTACATAGGATAGTGAAGCTACCTAGATCAGACATCTTTTGGGCCATAGGTCTTGTCACTACCGCGCTGCAGGTCTGTGTCAGAGTTCAGTGGACAAGTCCTGGAAGTCAAATTTCCGCAACATCAAGTCCTTCATCATTTTTGCATACCCTGGCATTTCCCTCAAATCATCCATCAGTGGAATATTCAATAGAATCTGGCGAAGCATTTCCATGAATTTCATGTATTGATCATCTTTCTTTTGTTTTGCCAATATCTAAGGGAATGGTGCGGGAGTCAACCTTTGTCCACTACTTGATGTCTTTTCTTTGTTGGAGGCTTCCGGCACAAGAGGTGTTACCTGTTTTGAGACTTGTTCACCTTCTTTTTCCTTACCTTTGTCAACCTGTGCCTGTTCAACTACCACCTCGGTGAGCTCTGTTGATTCATCTGCCTCTAATGTAACTGGAGTGGCTGGCGTAGTCTCTTTTCTAGATTGAGAAACTTATTTTTCTCTATCTAAATATCTTCCATTCCTAAGACTCAATGTCATTAGCTGATTTGGGTTAATATTTGTATCTGCCGACAGTGTTCCTTGGGGGCGATTGTTTAAGGCCATGGACAGCTGTCCCAGTTGAGTTTCAATGACTTTGATTTCTGATTCATGTGCTGCTAACTTTTCTTGCATCTTACCATTTGTTCCAATGAGTTGTTGCAGCATGCCCCTGATTTCTACTATGTTGACGTCCCGTTGTTGATTAGGTGGTTGGTAGGCCAACTGTTTTTGGTGTTGATGTTGATAGCCCTGTTGCCTTTGATATGGCATAACTTGGCCTTGTGGTGGTACACCTCCAGGTTGTGGCATGTTGTGTCTGTACTGCTGGTTTGGTGCTGGCCCTCATTGCTGCTATCTTTGCCTCTAACGCCCAAAATTATTGACATAATTCATGTCTTCTCTGAAACCCTGGTTGTCATTCTCTCCACTCCACGAGCACACATAAGACTGGTTTATGCAAGGGGTGCACAATCCCCCATTTTTTGTATCAACAATGTCCAGTTGCTTTATACCCATCTCATCGATCTTCTTTGTCAGTATGCTCATCTGATTCATGAGCGTGGCTATGTTCTCTGCACGAGAATTGCTTGGCTCAAGAGAAACATAATGCACTATTGGTGTCAGTGTCGTACCTCTAGTCATCTAGCCTGAATTTTGAGCCATCTTATCGAGAGGAATCTTGCACTCTGTGAATGACTTGCTCAGAAATGCAACCCCAGCTGAAGCATCCACATTGTCTTTCAAACTGTCTGCCAAACCCATGTAGAATCTCTGTTCAAACATCTGGTCTGGAATGACATGGTGTGGGCACTTCACTAGCATCCCTTTGAACCTCCCCCAGGTTTCTTGCAAGGTCTTAGTAAGTTTCTGCCTGAACTGCAATATCTCATCAATCTGCCTTGCAGTCTTGTTAGGAGGATAAAACTTGTTTAGGAACTGCTTGACTAATTTCTCCCAAGTGGCAATGGAGTTTATTGGGAGCAAATTCAGCCAAGTTTGAGCCTCTCCAGTCATAGAGAATGGAAACAGTAAAGCTTGATGGTTTCTGGAGTCACATTCGGTTGTCTTTAGGTCACACATAATGTTAGGAAATTTTTAAGATGTTGTTGTGGATCTTCAATGTATGACACGGAGAACAATCATTTATTCTGCAATAGATGCAGCATGTTTTTGGTGATCTGAATGACTCCTCTTATATCTAGGGTACAGCAATGGAGGTGGACAGGTTGTTATCAGTTAGTTGTGCCCAATCATAAAGAGAAGCTTCTGGCACAAGAGGTTCCACCACTTCATTGTTTGGGACAACCTGATTATTCTGGTTGTTTGCATCGACGTCATCCACGTTGTCCATTTCAATTTTGAGTTGGTGTTTTTGTTGTAACTATTTGTTATTCTTTTTGGCTCAATTTAATGCCCTGAATGTTTTCTCTGGGTCTGAGAGTCCTTCGAAAATTTTACCAGTCCTCAAAGATCTTTTAGGCATACACCTGAGTCACAAGAGAGTTCAAACGTGACAATTTTAATGGAATTTTTTTTCACCGTAGAAAATTGATCGAAAGTAAAAATCCTAGCAATTCTTCTAAGTTGTACTAAATAAAACTGTTAGTTCCTGTAAAGACCCGTAAAATTTTCTTGTTAAATAATAATATCCGAATGAGTCCCCAAGTTGTTGTCATTGTGGAAATTTTTTAAACAGACCTGAGCTGAGTAAAAAGTACCCCGAGACTTAAAGAATGCAACTTTTCTAGAAAGTAGGCGTAGTAGGTGTTATACTACGCATTATGCGATCGCATAACGAGTATGCGGACCGCATAATGGTCGCATACCTGGGCAAATCACTGCCCCATTTGAGGTCAACTACGCGATCCAATATGCGATCGCAATCCAGTTATGCGGACCGCATAAGCTGTCGCATTGTTGCCTTTGTTTTTGGGAGGGAAGTTATGCGACGCATTATGTGATCGCATAACATGTATGCGGACCGCACAATGGTCGCATACCTGGGCAGTATGTTGTGGGTTTTGGCCCATCTTGAGGGCCAATATGCGGTCGATTATGCGGACCGCATGTCAGGAATGTCATCGCATTCCTGACCACATTCTTGTGTCGGGCTCCTATTTTTCTAATTATAAAACCCGACCCCAGTTAATTAAAACACCCTTCCCCTCCATTTCTAACCATTTTCCTGAGATATTAGAGATAGTAAAGAGTGGGTTCTAGAGAAAGAAAGTCCCAACTTCATCAAATTGGTCTTCTTTCATCACTCAAGCTTGGAACTAATCAAGTAGAACAAAAATTTCTTCACTCTAAGAGGTAAGATTCTACCCCATTAACCCTAAATTTCTAGATTTTTGTTAAAATGAATTATGGGTAGGATAGTTCGTAAATATGGGGTTAAGAATCTTGCATGCATGTACCCATTTTATCATAATCTAGTAAAGGAAAATAGGTTAGGGTAACCTTTCACTAAAAAAGGGTTAGTTAATCTAAAGGAACACCTAGTGTTTGATAGAAAGCTCAAATGAGTTCAAGACATGTTTATGGTTCCTAATTCTAAGTTTAAACGTGCCACATTGTGAATTAGATTGAAGGTCCTAGAAGGTCCCAGAAGGTCCGGTGACTTGAGATAGAAATTAAGGAAAAATCTCGGTTCAAGGTATGTATGGCTAAATTTAACCTTCGTAGAATCCTCTTGTTGGGTTCGAATATATGGTATGTGTACCTTGCTTGGAAATGCGTGAATTGACTGTTCAAACGTGCTAAGGCGTGAGACTTTATTCTTTGATTCTTCCTGGTTGATTGTCATGCTACTGTGCGGTATGAAGTTGAAAAAGGTGCTTGATGGGAAATGAACGAAAGATTGATAATGTACTCAAATGTGGGAATGTGTAAAACAGTTGAAAGCCATACTTGGAAATTAATGAAAAGAGTATTGTGAAACAATGTAACTGAATTGAGAAAATGTGGCAATACCGTGTTCATGGAATTTCTACTTGCTAAATGTTATGGGGCCTTGGGCCCAAGTAAATGAGCCGTTGATATGACATTTCTATTCCTTGAAAGGATAATTCCTGTGATGTAACTGTTTGTGGTTGATGTTATGAAATATGATTGTCAGGAGGGATCGGGTTGCGGCCGCAACACAAAGCAATAAGCTTCATGAGGCGTGAGGTAATAAGGGTGATCGAGGTAATAAGGGTGGCCGAGGTAATAAGGGTGGCCGAGGTAATAAGGTGGAAATGTGATCGATATCACTACTGAAATAAGAAGCTATGAGCTCTTGAATATGATGATGTTGAAAGGGTAAAAGGAGAGATTGTGAAACTTGTTTGATTGTGGTTGGGTCTTTCCATGTACCTTGATTAATTGGTTCTATTACTGTCTCTTAATTGTGTACTGTTTGGTTGTACTACTATTCCACAGTACTAACGTCCCTTTTGCTGGGGGCGGTACATCTTTTAAATGGATGTGGGTGGGTCCAAAGCAGGTAGCTCAGCTTGCCGTTAGTGGTGTTTTCTCCTCATCCTCTTCCAGCTGTACTGGTGAGCCCCCTTCCTCTCGGGCCATATGCAGTTCCTGCCATCTCCTTTTGAGTATATTATGTATATTAAGGTATAGCTGGGGCCTTGTTGCCGGCAAGTATTGTATAAACTCCTAGCATTCTTAGAGGCTCCGTAGACACTATGTGGGTGTATATGGATATTTTGGGGTAGTGGTTCTAATTGTTCGTAATCGTGGTCCATATTGGAAGTATTGTATCTATTTCGTATATTGTGTGAAATCTAGTATTATGATGTAACAAGAGGAGAAATTGGACTTATTGTGGTAATCACACACTTTTAAGCTTATCTTACTGTTTCATATAAATCATATACGATATTGTCACGTGGGTAGGAAAAGCAAATCAGGTTCGTTTGACTGGGATCACCCGGTTGAGTGTCAGTCGCGTCCCTCGATTTTGGGGCGTGACAAACTTGGTATCAAAGCCTAAGGTTTTAAGAGTGTCCTAGGATGTCTCGGAGCCATGTCTAGTAGATCCCTTCTTATCGGTGTGTTGTCGACCACATCTATAATTAGGGGGCTACATGGACATTTAGGAAACACCCTTTTCATTGTTATTCTATATCGTGCTGTGAAGTGGAAAGTGAGAATGTTCTTGTCTAACTCGTGCTCTGTTCCAAATTTTCAGTCATGGCTCCAAAGAAGAGAGCTCGACTCGTTCTAGAGGCCAATGCCGCCCCAAGTGTGGCCGTAAATTCGGTGCCCGATGGTGCGGGTGAGAGAGAATCCCCGACCTTGAACCCATCTGGCCCTTCAGTTCCAGATCAGAGTGTTCCTATTCCTGCTGTGGCGGGGGGGTGCTACAACCCCTGCCCCTTCTTCGGTTCCAGCTTCAGGTCCCGGAACTTCCGATGAGGACCTCAGGGGAGCTATTCACATGTTGACCCAGTTAGTGGCCGCTCAGTCCCAAAGATCTCATGCTGCCCCTGCATCCTCTAGCGGACAGGGAGATTCCGTTGTTCCGGAGTCAACCAGTTTCTGCGGTTGGCCCCTCCAGAGTTCTCAGGTACTGATCCAAAGGCCGATCCGCAGGACTTTCTAGATGAAATGTGGAAGACGCTCCGGGTTATGAAGTCTACAGAGACAGAGGGGGTTGAGTTAGCATCTTACAGGTTAAGGGGAGCAGCGTATTCCTGGTTCGAGATGTGGGAGGGTTCCCGTGGGGAGGGAAGTCCTCCGGCGAGATAGGATGAGTTCGTTGATGCTTTCATGGATCACTTCTTGCCTGCCAAGACTATGGCATCCGTGCTATGGATTTTGAGGTTCTCAAGCAGGGTAAAATATGAGTGTGTGGGAGTACCACATGGAGTTCGTGATGTTGTCCAAGTACGCTCCTCAGTTAGTATCGACTATGGGTGCCAGAGTTCGACGGTTTGTTCAGGGCCTCAGTCCTTTGGTTGTGAATGAAGCTGCTACAACTGCCTTGCACTTAGACATGAATTATGGTAATATAGTAGGATTCGCTCAGGCCACGGAGGCTAGAAAATTAAAGATAAGGTCGGAGAATGAGAGTATCAGTAGGGCCTGATCAGCGGGCCACTCAGGGAGTTCAGTTGGAGGAGGGAGACCAGTTCAGGGGAGAGGACCATCAAGGCCATACCAATTTTATGCTCAGTCCTTGTCCAGTGCACCGCCATCAACATACCGTTATCAGAAGAGCAGTCGCTCGGGACCAGGATCGGACAGTAGGAGACTCCATCAGTCCGGTCGTCCAGGAGGGAGGTTCCAGCAGCAGAGGAGGGCTCTGTGACCTAAGTGTGGGAGGTTCCATACCGAACCTTGTTACCTAGATATCCCAGTGTGCTACGGGTGTGGGGTGAGAGTTCATACTTGGCGGGATTTCCGTGCACCCAGTCAGGGCATGGGTAGTGTTTTTGCTCAGTCGTCCGGTTCTTCAGTCGCCACATCTTCAGTACGTCCTCCAGCTCCAGCAGGGCGTGGTGCAGTTAGAGGTGGAGCCCGTGGTAGAGGTAGACCCAGCCGGTTCTATGGTTTGAGTGGTCACCAGAGTGCGGAGGCTTCTCCAGATGTTGTTATAGGTATTCTGGTTGTTCAATCCCTTGATTGTTATGCTCTTATTGATCTGGGGTCCTCCTTGTCCTATGTTACCCCATTTATTGCTTCAAGTTTTGGGATAGAACCCGAACGGCTTCATGAGCCGTTCTCTGTGTTGACTCTGGTTGGTGATTCCATTACAGCCGCACGAGTCTATAGGAATTGTGTTGTCACGGTGTGTGGTCAAGATACCACAGCCGATCTTATCGAACTAGGGATGGTAGATTTCGATGTTATCATGGGGATGGATTGTCTTTACTCGTGCTTTGCTAAACTCGACTACCAAACCAGAATTATGAGGCTAGAGTTTCCTAACGAGTCAGTTATTGAGTGGAAAGGGAATGGTATGGTGCCAAATGGTAGGTTTATTTCCAACCTTAAGGCCTCAAAGATGATTAACAAGGGGTGTATTTATCATTTGGTCCAGGTTGTGGACACCACTTCGGAAGTGTCTGCCCTCGAGTCCGTCCCAGTCGTGAATGAGTTTCTTGAAGTGTTTCCGGAAGAGCTTCCAGGGATTCCGCCAGATAGAGAGATCGATTTCAGGATTGATGTATTGCCAGATATGCAGCCAATATCTGTTCCACCATACCGAATGGCGCCAGCAGAGTTGAGGGAATTAAAAGAGCAGTTGAAAGACTTATTAGAGAAGGGGTTCATTCGGCCGAGTGTGTCGCCGTGGGGCGCTCCAGTTCTTTTTGTCAGGAAGAAGGATGGGTCACTTCGGATGTGTATTGATTATCGGCAGCTCAACAAAGTCACTGTCAAAAACAAGTATCCATTGCCTCGGATAGATGATTTGTTCGACCAATTGTAGGGTGCAAGGTTTTTCTCCAAAATTGATTTACTGTCAGGGTATCACTAGTTGAAGATCAGAGAGCAGGATATTCCTAAGACCGCCTTTAGAACTCGTTATGGCCATTTTGAATTTTTGGTAATGTCCTTTGGACTGACCAATGCTCCAACAGTTTTCATGGATCTTATGAGTCGGGTTTTCAAACTATTTCTTGACTCCTTCGTGACTGTTTTTATTGATGACATCCTTGTCTACTCGCGCAGTCGGGAGGATCATGCTAATCACCTCAGGGAAGTTCTGCAAACTCTTCATCCGCACCAATTTTATGCCAAGTTTTCAAAATGTGAATTTTGGTTGGACTCGGTCACATTTTTGGGTCATGTTGTTTCAAGAGAAGGGATTAAGGTTGATCCCCAGAAGATCACATCGGTAAAGGATTGGCCTAGACCAACGACCCCGACAGAGATTCACAGTTTCTTGGGTCTAGCCAGGTATTATCGGAGGTTTGTGGAGGGGTTCTCTACCCTCGCCTCCCCATTGACTAAATTGACGCAAAAGGCAACTAAGTTCCAATGGTCCGACGCTTGTGAGAAGAGATTTCAGGAATTTAAATCAAGATTGACTTCGGCACCGGTGTTAACTTTGCCAGAAGGCACGGAGGGATTTGTGGTTTATTGCGATGCTTCAAGGATTGTCTTGGGATGTGCGTTGATGCAACACGGGAGGGTTATTTCCTATGCTTCCAGGAAACTCAAGGATCACGAGAAGAATTATCTGACGCATGATTTAGAACTCGGGGAAGTTGTGTTTGCATTAAAAAACTGGCGGCACTATTTGTATGGGGTCCATGTGGACGTGTTCTCAGACCACAAGAGTCTCCAATACTTGTTCAAGCAGAAGGAGTTGAATTTAAGGCAGCGGCGATGGTTAGAATTGCTTAAGGATTATGATATGAACATTCAGTACCATCCGGGAAAAGCAAATGTACTGGCTGACGCTCTCTGTCGGAAGTTTATGGGTAGTCTGGCTCATTTGGAGGAAGGTCAGAGGCCGTTGGCTCGGGAGATTTGTCAATTGGCTAGTCTGGGGGTCTGTCTCTCGACCTCAGAGGAGGGGAAAGTCATGGTGCATAATGGGGCAGAATCATCACTTTTAGCAGAAGTCAAGGAGAAACAGTTTATTGATCCAGCATAAGCGCAATTGAAGGAGGCAGTTTTGAATAGCAAGATTTCGGCATTTTCACTTGGGAGCGATGATGGTGTTTTGCGGTGCCAGGAAAGGTTATGTGTCCCTGATGTGGATAATCTTCGGGAGAGGTGTGGCAGACTTTGTATCTGAATGTCCGAATTGTCAGTAGGTGAAGGCCGAGCATCAGAGGCCTGGTGGGTTAACTCAGCTTATGGAAATTCCAATGTGGAAATGGGAAATGATCAACATGGATTTATTGTTAGGGTTACCCCGCACTCACGCAAGTTCGACTCTATTTGGGTAATAGTGGATCGACTCACGAAATCAGCTCACTTCTTGCCGATCAAGTCCACCGATACTGCAGAGCAGTACGCTCAGTTGTATACCAAGGAAATAGTCAGGCTTCATGGTACTCCAGTTTCTATTATCTTAGACCGAGGATCCCAGTTCACGGATAATTTTTGGAGGAAATTTCAGCAAGGTTTGGGTACTCAGATAAATCTCAGCACGGCTTTCCATCTGCAGATTTATGGTCAGACAGAGTGGACTATTCAGATGCTTGAAGATATGTTGCGGTCTCGTGTGTTGGACTTCAAGGGTAGTTGGGATGATCATTTACCGCTTATAGAATTTGCTTACAATAACAGTTTCCATGCTAGTATTCGGATGGCCCCATTTGAGGCATTGTATGGAAGGAGGTGTAGATCTCTGATTGGGTGGTTCGAGGTTGGTGAAGCAGAATTGTTAGGGCCAATCTTGTGCACCAGGCATTGGAAAAAGTCAGAGTCATTCGGGAGAGGATGAAAACCTCTTAGAGCCGTCAAAAATCCTATGCGGACGTTCGCCGAAGAGAATTGGAATTCCAAGTTGATTATTGGGTATTCTTGAAGGTATCTCCCATGAAGGGAGCGATGCGGTTTGGGAAGAGAGGGAAATTGAGCCCAAGGTATGTCGGGCCATATCGGATTGCTCAAAGGATAGGAAAAGTGGCGTATAGGTTGGAATTACCCCCTGAATTGTGATTAGTGCACCCAGTGTTCCACGTGTCCATATTGAAAATGGTGGTTGGATATCCATCAGCCATCGTGCCAGTTGGGACTATTGAAGTTAATGAAAAATTATCATATGAAGAGGTTCCGGTTGCTATTCTTAATAGACAAGTCCGTAGATTGAGGAACAAAGAAATTGATTCAGTTAAAGTATTGTGGCAAAGTCAGCATATTGAGGAAGCCACGTGGGAAGCGGAAAATGAGATGAACGAATAATATCCCCATTTGTTTGAATAAGTCTAGAAGTGTTCGTCAGAACTGTCATCTCTACGCAAATCATATTTTATGTTCAGTTTCGTGCAAAAAGCACCCCGTCTTCAAAATGTGTTTCGGGGGCTCTCTGACAGGTAGATAGGTCTAATTGCAAAGGGAACTCCGGCAAAAATTTTCTGAAATATTGGAGTTAGTAAAATCTGGGAGTTGCATATCATGCTTTCAAAACTAAATGATTTCCAAAACCCTCATTCGAGGACGAATGATTTTTAAGGGGGGGAGGATGTAAAGACCCGTAAAATTTTCTGGTTAAATAATAATATCCGAATGAGTCCCCGAGTTGTTGTCATTGTGGAAATTTTTTAAACAAACCTGAGTTGAGTAAAAAGTACCGCGAGACTTAAAGAATGCAAATTTTCCAGAAAGTAGGCGTAGTAGGTGTTATATGATGCATTATGCGATCGCATAACGAGTATGCGGACCGCATAATGGTCGCATACCTGGGCAAATCACTGCCCCATTTGAGGTCAACCATGCGATCCAATATGCGATCGCATTCCAGTTATGCGGACCGCATAAGTTGTCGCATTGTTGCCTTTGTTTTTGGGAGGGAAGTTATGCGACGCATTATGCAATAGCATAACATGTATGCGTACCGCACAATGGTTGCATACTTGGGAAGTATGTTGTGGATTTTGGCCCATCTTGAGGGCCAATATGCGGTCGATTCTGCGGACCGCATGTCAGGAATGCGATCGCATTCCTGACCGCATTCTTGTGTTGGGCTCCTATTTTTCTAATTTTAAATCCCGACCCCAGTTCATTAAAAACACCCTTCCCCTTCATTTCTAACCATTTTTCTGAGATATTAGAGAGAGGAAAGAGTGGGTTCTAGAGAGAGAAAGTCCCAACTTCATCAAATTGGTCTTCCTTCATCACTCAAGCTTGGAACTAATAAAGTAGAACACAAATTTCTTCACTCTAAGAGGTAAGCTTCTACCCCATTAACCCTAAATTTCTATATTTTTGTTAAAATGAATCATGGGTAGGACAGTTCGTAAAGATGGGGTTAAGAATATTGCATGCATGTACCCATTTTATCATAATCTAGTAAAGGAAAATAGGTTAGGGTAACCTTTCACTAAAAAAGGGTTAGTTAATCTAAAGGAACACCTAGTGTTTGATAGAAAGCTCAAATGAGTTCAAGACATGTTTATGGTTCCTAATTCTAAGTTTAAACGTGCCACATTGTGAATTAGATTGAAGGTCCTAGAAGGTCCGGTGACTTGAGATAGAAATTAAGGAAAAATATCGGTTCAAGGTATGTATGGCTAACTTTAACCTTCGTAGAATCCTCTTGTTGGGTTTGAATATGTGGTATGTGTACCTTGCTTGGAAATGTGTGAATTGACTGTTCAAACGTGCTAAGGTGTGAGACTTTATTCTTTGATTCTTCCTGGTTGATTGACATGCTACTGTGCGGTATGATGTTGAAAAACGTGCTTGATGGGAAATGAACGAAAGATTGATAATGTACTCAAATGTGGGAATGTGTAAAATAGTTGAAAGCCATACATGGAAAGTAATGAAAAGAGTATTGTGAAACAATGTAACTGAATTGAGAAAATGTGGCAATACCGTGTTCATGGAATTTCTACTTGATAAATGTTATGGGGCCTTGGGCCCAAGTAAATGAGCCGTTGATATGACATTTCTATTCCTTGGGGCAGTGGTTGTAATTGTTCGTAATCGTCGTCCGTATTGGAAGTATTGTATCTATTTCGTATGTTGTGTGAAATCTAGTATAATGATGTAACAAGAGGAAAAATTGGAGTTATTGTGGTAATCACACACTTTTAAGCTTATCTTAGTATTTCACATAAATCATGTACGATATTTTCACGTGGGGTAGGAAAGGAAAATTAAGTTCGCTTGACTGGGATTACCCGGTTGAGTGTCGGTCGCGTCCCTCGATTTTGGGGCGTGACAGTTCCCTGGCAACGGCGCCCAAATTTGATCACGCCCAACTATGCCTTATAAAAAGGACTAATCGGTCGCTACAAATATAATCCGGTTCAAGTCCGGAGTCGAATCCCACAGGGAACTAACCTATTTACTACAACTTTTTGTAATGCTAATGACAAGCTCAAACAACTTCCGGATGCAAGATTTTTATGAATAAACGGTTTAATTTATTTAGCTAATGTAAAATGACACTAAAATTAGCAATAATCAAGACAAAAATTGAATTCAAGGGTTGAAGGATCTAGGGATATTGATTTCCCCAATTGTCGGATTAATTCTTAACTCTTTAGCTATAATCTTGCCGTAAAACTCTATGAGAATTATGAGTTCCGGGCTACCGTAATTATCTCTTGATCAATTACGATAATTTACTAGAAGAATTCTTTCGAACTACTCTTCAATTACCCAAAAGTGGTGTTGTTCAACAACAATCTAACCAAGTTTTATTTCTCGAGCAACACAAGGCAACTAGACACGATTAATCAAGGGCCCTTTAATTAACCATAATACAAAACGTAGTTGAACAATCATAGAACAAACACGACTCGATTATATCAAAATAGAGTTAAAACTTCATCCAACAATTGATTCCATCAACCCTAGATTAATTGTATAGCTACTCATACTAATATAAAACATAGCAATAATATGATTCACAATGATAAGTAGAAAGAAGAAAAAAGAAACTCTAAAGAATTGCTTGATCTCTTCTCCCTTGTTCTTGCCTCCAATTAGGTCTAAAAACAAGCTTCTTTTTTTATTTTTGGCCAAGTTTGGGCTCTTATAGGTTTAGGTTAATTGCCCAGGAATTTGCACAAACCCCCTGCTCTCTGTCGCTTTTAAAAACTCGTTCCTGGTTGCGGACTCAACCGTAGACACGACCGCGGACTTGTACCTCTTCACTGTTTTCCTCCGCGTTCCACTGGTCACCCAGGTCTGTGGTCACAGACCTGCCTTTTGTATTACAAGGTTGTTTTCCTCGCTCTTTATCATCTATGTTGTCATTTTATTGGCCTTGTATGTTCATAATTGACTCCAAAACGCTCTTTATCTCCCTCCTTGCTCGGAGTGGCTCCTGCCTCAATTAGAGAATTTTGTTATCTTTTAGCATTTAAACATCAATAAAGTGCGGTTAAATTAAAGTATAAATAGCGTCAACATTTCATAATATAGGCTACTATCACATATTTGCTTTGGGACTACGGACGGTATTCCTGGAGATCCCCCTGCACATTTACGTTTGGGACTACGAGACAGTATCTCGGGAGACCCCCTGTTGCATTTTTGCATACTAAACTGTTGTGTTTTCTATGTTTTCTTCCATGTTCAATTCCAGTCCTTATTATACTCCAATACTTCATTATTGTCTTGTTATGTTATTTATAAACCAGTAGAACCCTGACCTAACCTCGTCACTACTAGACCAAGGTTATGTTTGGAACTTGCTGGGTACCATTAAGGTGTACACACTCCCTTTCCTGCTCATGTTTTTCGTGTGCAGATCCAGGTACATCTCACCAGCCTCATCGATAGTGCATTCGTTGCTTCTTATTGGAGACTTCAAGGTACATCTGCCCGCGCCCGCAGATCCTCGGATTCCCCCTATATATCCTTATGTTCATTTTTCCTTCTTTTTGTAGAATTGATGTATAGAATAGTTAAGACTCATTAGTAGCTTGTGACTTGCAGTGTTCCGGTTTTTGGGCATTGTCGTACATTTCAGAAGTGATAATTGTACATGTCGAGTGGCACTCAGTTGCTTATTAGATTTTTTTTACCGTTAGTAGTTAATGTTCATGCTTATGTTTCATTTCCTCAAAGGTTTAGGCTTACCTAGTTGTAGAGACTAGGTGCCGTCACGATAACTCACGGAGGGGGAAATTGGGTCGTGACAGACCCTTTGTCATTCTACTAGCAGGGTGGGGTCATTCTTAAAGGCTCGGTGGATGGTTGGGAAGGGGTGCTTAGCATACTTGGCTTACTTTCTTGATTCTATCGTGGAGGTTCCTTCTATAGATTCATTGTCAGTTTTTAGAGAGTTCCCAGAGGTGTTTCTTGCAGATTTACATGGCATGCTGCCCGAAAGGGATATGACTCTTGCATTGATTTGGTTCCAGGCACCCAGCCTATTTCTATCACATCGTACCATATCGCTCCAACTGAGTTCAAGGAATTAAAGGAGAAGTTGCAGGACTTGCTTGATGAGGATTCATTAGACCGACTGTTTCACCTTGGGGTGGCAACGGTATTGTTTGTAAAGAAGAAGGGTGTGTTTATAAGGATGTGCATTGACTACCATAGTCGAATAAGGTTACTATCAAGAAAAAGTATCCAACCTCGCATCAATAAATTTGATCAGCTTCAGGGGGCCAAGGTACTTTCCAAGATCGATTTGAGATCGGGCCATCATCAAGTGAAGATTAGGGCTTATGTCCCTAAGACTACCTTTAGGACTCGTTATGGTCATTATGAGTTCTTCGTGATGTCATTTGGTTTGACTAATGCTCCAACGACTTTTATAGATTTGATGAACCGAGTATTCAAGCCTTATGAGGATTCCTTCATGATTGTGTTCATTGACTATATTCTAGATTACTCTCGTAGTAGATAGAGCATGAGCAGCACTTGAGAGTGGTACTTCAGACTTTGAAGGATCATCAGCTTAATGCTAAGTTTTCGAAGTGTGAGTTATGGTTGACTCAATTTCCTAATTGAAGGTCCAAGAGAAGAATGATCTTGTTCACGACTTGGAGTAGGCACATATTGTGCACGTGCTCAAGATTTTAAGGCACCACTTATATGGTGTGTCATATGAGATCTACAATGATCATTGGAAACCCCAGCATTTGTTCAAGTATAAGGATTTTTTATTTGAGGCAACGGAGGTGGTTGGAGTTCTCGTAAGACTATGATATCACTATCTCGTATCATCTAGGGAAGGCTAATGTGGTGGCTGACGTCTTGAATAGTAAGGCAGAGAGTATTGGTAGTTTGGCATTAATACAAGTGGAAGAGAGGACTTTAGCTATGGGTGTTCAATCCTTGGCTAAAAGATTCGTGAGGTTAAATATTTCTGAGCCTAGTAGGGTTCTTGCTTGTGTTTTGCATAGTCATCTTTGTTGGAGCTCATCAAGGCTCGCCAGTTTGATGATCCTCGTGGTTGTTTTGACAAATATTTTTGACTTGAATTGTTGTGAAAGTCTTGTTAGTTGTTATTTAGAGGTTATCGTCATTTACTTCTTAGTCACTCATTTCATCATTTCCGCATACTATTTCTTCTTGCTACTACAATTTTTATCTCACTAGTTACCTACTTTGCTATCTTACATGTTCCATTTCCTTCTCTCGTATTTATTATATCTCTCGTTATTTTCTCGATACTTAACTACACCGGTTTGTTTCTAGGTGTCTTGTCTTAGGCTCGTCACTATCTCGTCTTGGTTAGACTTGACACTTATGGAGTACATTAGGTCGGTTGTACTCATACTACACTTATGCACTTCTTATGCAGATTTTTGAATTAGACATAGTGGCACTCAGAGGACGGACTAACTTGCTTGGTTGTGGAGACTCTAGGTACTGCTTCACTCGCGCCCGTAGGTTCTGATGTCACCTAGCTTTTATCCTCCCTATGTTTATTTGTATCAAACAGTGTAATTAGTAATTCAGACATTGTATATAGTAACTCTGCATAGAAGTTCATGTACTCAGTGACTCCAGTTCTGGAAGGTGTTAGACGGTTGTTGTTCTTGTTGTGTTATACAATATTGAGCTTTACCCTTTTATTTACGATTTTATGTCGATTTTTGCTCAGTATTTTTCCTTTATTCCTATTATGTATTGGCTTGTCTAGCAAGCGGTGTAAGGCACTATCCCGACTCCTTGGTTGAGATTTTGGATCGTGACACATAATTATATACAAGTATATAAATTATATTTTTTTACTCGGATTTTATACATTAAAAAATTATATTCAGGTTGTATATAAATTATTGCAATTGACAGGATTTGTATGTGTTTTGTGAAAAACTTTAGTGACTTTTCGTCAATAAAAAATCTAGCCAAACCGAGAAAATATTAACCTAATTTTCTATATGTACGAAAAAAACACAAAAAATATTACCAGCTAAATCAAATTCAAAGTTAATTAATTTTTAAAATATTCTCATATGAGGTATGCTAGATAGTTGGTATTAGTTTGAGGATTCGATTATGTCTAATGGAAAGAATTGTTTCAAAATCCTTTCACTTTCTAAAGTTTTATCCAACAAAAGCTACGCTACGTGTCATCTTCGATTTCACCATCTCTATTGAGAAATTGAATGTCTTTTGGAATTTGTGAAGTTTGAATCCCTTTTTCCTCAATATTCTCTTGTCCCCTTGATCCTCTGATAAAGGGGATGACTTATGATTAAAATTTGATTAAAAACGACTTACTGTAATAATTGAGCGAAACCGACGATTTTTTTCTCCGAAAAGAGCTTTTAGCAGTTTTTGAAAATCAAAATCGTGATTCTTTTATTTTTATGGGTTTTTATATGTAGTAGATTATCTTTAATTGACTTATTCTGGATTATTTGTCAGTCTTTCTTTGTTCTTATTTTAGTGCAACCAACAACAGTTTGACAACCTAATGACAGCTACTAGATAGGTTCATTGTCATCCATTAAGTATACACTTAAGCACATGGCATCATCTTAGTTTATTTAAGTGAAGATCTAATCCACTCACTGCTAGAAAATCGTCCAAAGAATACCGAATTGAAATCGGTGGGAAGAAAAACCGACAAAAATCGATCGGACAATAAGTAAATTAGTCGCAAAAGTCAAAGAGAAAATTTCACACAAAGATATCGACCACCATTGGTCGGACATAGTGGTCTCACAACAAAGACGTCTGGCACATATAAAAATACCGACCGATGTCGGTCGAAAATTGATCAATTTGACCAGAACCTGATCATACTTGCATATTATGTACTAAAATAAGTTTTAATAAAAAAAATTCAAGTATACCGACAAAAATCTGTCGGAAATTTGAATTTTATTTTTCCCGCCCAGGATCAATTGGTTTTTTCCATAAATAAATTTATATATATATATATATATATATATATATATATATATATATATATATATATATATATATATATATATATANTATGTATACACACACACACACACACACACACAGAGCCTTGAATATTTTATTCTCGATCACCTTATTAGTAGTTTGCTCGGATACTTCATCAGTGGATCAATTGAAAATTCAATTATATTCGATTAAAACTTAATATAACACATTTAAAAATAAAGTGTATATGTCAGGACCCAAATTCCAACTAGTCGTGATGGCACCTAACCGAACACGTTAGATAAGCATATTAACAAGAGCTTTTATCATTGTTGGCTGCTCGGGCCAAACTTTTAACAACCACTAGCGAGAAATTAATTTAACAGCCGCTAGCCGACGCCTAAATTTATATGTTTTATACACTAAAAACTAACTATTGCTCAAGTAGCAGGCATGTCTGCACCTACTACAATCTTCTATATATATCAATTGGTTTCTTCAAGAAAATATTTTATTATAATTTTCTTGCCCTTTACTTGTATGCGGAAGGAATGGTGATTATAGTACCACCTTATGTACGTATTAATATTTTAAATTGGGAAATTGCGAGTTACGTGTATAAAATTGATAGAATGGGAGGGTCCCCAATATCTAGAAAGATATGTTTTAGTTTTTTTTATTTATGTAAGACACAGTAATATGTTCTTCACTCTTTAAATCGAATACCCCTTTACGTACAAAGAACGTAATGTACATTCAAATAAATACAATATAATAGATGTAAATTGGCAATAACTATCATCATTGTAATTTTTAACACAATATTAAATTCTAGAAAATCTCTCATATATACATTTTACTACATCATTACATGGTAAAATGCACGATATACTTTATATATACAAAATTTATACATTGTAGAACAGTCTATACACTTTAAATACACAAAGTGCTAGGGATACATTAATAATATATTTGGATACAATACAAGATGCACGATACACTCTATATTCAAATTTTATGCGATGTATACTAAATAAACTATCACTATACAAAAAATATATTAAAATAGACTGTCACTATACAATTTATAAACAATAAACTGTCACTATACAAAATAGACTGTCACTATACAAAAATATATTAAATACGCTGCTACTATACAATTTATATACACTAGACTGTCATTATACAAAAAAGACTATCATTATGTTAAATATATACTAAATAGACTATCATTATACAAAATAGACTGTCACTATACAAAAGATATACAAAATACACATTTCGGACTATTAGATGTAATATGTTTGGGCCAAAGGGCCATTTCGTGTAAGTGGAAAAAAATATGGGCTATTAAAGTTTTGAGGGGCTATAGAGGATATTTTTCTCAATTAACAACTATCAAATTCCATTGATATTTAATAAGACAATTAAGTAAAGAAATTATCTGAATCTTATAAATTTTCCAAGGACTGGTAATACAAATCATGAGCTTCTAAGATTAAAATTTACAACGCTGGTGCGAAATAAAAATACATCAACTGTCAAAATAATACATAAGCAGATTATTTATAAGTCTAGAGTTACTATTAACAAGAGGCAGTTATAACCGGAACGCATGTACATCTTCAAATCCAGCTCCCGTCGATCACAACAACATCATCAGGAAACATTTGAACGCAAGGTGCAGAAGTGTAGTATGAGTACAACCGACTCCATGTACTCAATAAGTAATAAACTTAACCTTAGGTAAAAGGTAGTGACGAGCTAGAACATAGGTTGGAGTCTAACACCAATAGCCAACAACAGTATATAACAACATAATGAAAGTAATAAAAGAAGTAACTCAGAGATAAAATGCTCAGCTATTTCACAGTTCACGAAAGATAGGCCTGCTTTCCAAGTATATCAGTGAAGCCCAAATTCTTTACCGAAATCGCCAAAAATATGAGTAAGTTTGAAAACTATAATTTTTCCAAAAATCTTTCAACAGGTAAATGTTTCATTTTCAAATGGCATGAAGAAAATGCATCTCTATGCCAATGTGTCAATATGCAGGTGAAATCATGAATGTAACCAAAACCGGAGCAGCAGAAAGAAATACATCTCTATGCATGTATCTCGAGTGCGCATGTCAAATGCAATGTATCTCAGTGATGAACTCATGTACTCACACTTTAAGAGAACTCAATCTCACTGTCTCACTCTTTCTACTCGTCATGCTCAATCACTCGACACCCTCAGTCACTCAGTACTGAATATGGAAAATCCATCCCGACATAACAACTGCTAGCAAGTGCGCTCACTAGGGGTATACAGACTCCAGAGGGGCTCCCTCATTCCAAGCACTATAATCCGTACGGACAAATCACGTGCTATAACATCAATATCTGGATTTGCACGGACAATTCACATGTTGCACGGACAACTCACGTGCTATGGTATCAATATCTTTATTCACACGAACAAATCACGCGACATAGTATCAATATCCTCACAATCAGACCCTCTGCCTCACTTAGTCATCAATCTCTCCAGTTTCTCGGCTCACAACACTCATGCTGAGCAGCCCAAATCAATAATATCAGCGCATTTCATTCCTGTGGCAGTTTCCTATTCATCCGAGAGGTTAGCTGAGATCTATATCCGGGAGATTGTTCGCCTTCATGGTCTGCCAGTATCTATCATTTCGGACTGGGACGCGCAGTTTACTTCGCATTTCTGGGTGGCAGTTCAGCGAGAGTTATGCACCCAGGTGGAGTTGAGCACAGCATTTCATCCTCAGACGGATGGGCAGTCCAAGTGGACTATTTAGATATTGGAGGATATGCTCCGATCTTGTGTCATTGACTTCGGAGGATCATGGGATCAGTTCTTGCCTTTAGCAAAGTTTGCCTACAACAACATCTACCAGTCGAGTATCCAGATGGCTCCTCATGAGGCTTTATATGGTAGGCGGTGTCGATCTCCGGTTGGATGGTTTGAGTCGGGAGAGGCTCGGTTGTTGGGTACAGATTTGGTTCAGGAGGCCTTGGACAACTTCAGGATCATTCAGGATAGGCTTCGTACAGCTCAGTCCAGGAAAACGAGTTATGCAGATCGTAAGGTTCGAGATGTGGCTTTCATGGTTGGTGAGCGAGTATTGCTCCGAGTGTCGCCTATGAAGGGCGTGATGAGATTTGGGAGGAAGGGCAAGCTTAGCCATAGGTTCATTTGTCCGCTTGAGATTCTTGATCGAGTGGGAGGGATGGCTTATAGACTTGCATTGCCACCTAGCTTATCAGCCGTACATCCAGTCTTTCATGTGTCCATGCTTCGGAGGTATCACGGCGATCCAACCCACGTATTAGATTGCAGCACTGTCCAGTTGGACAAGGACTTATCATATGAGGAGGAGCCGGTAGCTATTCTAAACCGGCAGGTTCGTTAGTTGAGATCCAAGAGTTTCCCTTCTGTTCGTGTTCAGTGGAGAGGTCAGCCTCCTGAGGTATCGACCTGGGAGTCCGAGTCCGATATGCGGAGCCGTTACCCTCATCTATTTCCCGACTCAGGTACTTCCTTCTTCTATCCATTCAAGGACGAACGGTTGTTTTAGAGGTAGAGAATGTGACGACCCAAAGGGTCATCACCTGTTTTATTACCCATTCCGTACTCCCGAGGACTTGAAAACCACATTTGTAGTTTCCTTGATTTGCGTGCACAGTCTGAGCGCGTAGCCGGACAGCTTAAATATGAAATTCTGTGAAAAATGCTAAGATTTGATATTAAAATTAATAAATTTGACTTCGATCAACATTTTGGGTAAATGGACACGGACCCGTGATTTGACGGTCCCGGAGGGTCCGTAGGAAAATATGGGACTTGGGCGTATGCCCGGAATCAAATTCCGAGGTCCCAAGCCCGAGAAATGAATCTTTGAGTAAAATTGTTTTCTAAAAACATTTAAGGAGTTTGAAAATGAAATCTGGTTAAAAAGTAATGGTTTCGAGCCCGTATTTTAGTTCTGACGCCCGGTACAGGTCTTATATGTGGTTTAAGATATTTCTGTGAAGTTTGGTTGAAATTGGATTTCGTTTGACGTGTTTCAGACTTAAAATGGAAAATTTGATGTTTTATGAAATTTGATAGAATTCATGGACTTTGAGGCTGAATTTGATTTGTATGATGTTGTTTTGGCGATTTAATTGCACGTTCAAGTTTGTAGGATGTTGTGTGAGTAATCTATGAAATTTGGTATCATTCCGAGTTGTATAGGTCAGTTCGGCACGTTTTTAGTGAAGTTAGATAACTTAAAATTCCTAAGTTTGGTTCTTGAGGTTTGGGGGTGTGATTTCGAGTTTTAGCGTTGTTTTGAGTGTTCTGAAGGCTCAAGAGTGTCCGTATTATGATTTAGGACTCGTTGGTTTATTTGGATTAGGGCTCGGGTTGGCCCAGGTGCCTTCCGGGCACCTAACGAGGCTAAAAACTAGCAAACACAGCTGCTGGTGCACCTGCTCTGGTGTAACCGCATGTGCGGTCCCAGGCATCGCAGGTGCGATCACCACTGGCCTGGCCAGCCATCGCAGGTGCGGAGCATCTCTCGCAGGTGCGGTCTCCACTTCGCAGGTGCGATCCCAGACCCCCCAGCCCAACTCCGCATGTGCGAGATTCTTCTCGCAAGAGCGAGACCACAGGTGCTGTCCCCCAGAGCCGCAGGTGCGAGTTCACTGTGCAGGCAATGAGTTTTAAATACGGGTTTTAAACACATTTCTCTCATTTTTCATCTTCTTCCTTAGGCGATTTCCACCATTTTTAATAGCTTTCGACCAGGTCTTGTAAGGCAAGTAAATTCCACCCGTAAATTAGTTTCATGCATGCAACTTAGCTTAATTAACCACATAAACTAGTGCAAAAATTCAAGAAATTGGGTAGTAACCTAGAACTTGTGATCACCTTAGAATTTTATGTGAATTGGCCATGAAATCAAGTAAAAATCGTATATTTATGATCCTTATGCTTTGGGTGAGTGTTCCCTTCGATAACTACAAGAATCCGAGCGAGCGGGCCCGGGGTTGAATTTTGATAATTTTGAAAGAATGCTAGGAAATGGATAATTAAGCCACGTAATTGAATCCTTGAAACCTTATTGATATACTTGAGTTGATTATGTCTAGATAATACCATTCCGGAGTTGAGTTCTAAAGGAAAGGTGGTGTTAGAGGGTTGATTACTATACTTTGAACCTGAGGTAAGTGTTTGGTCTAACCTTAACTTGAGGTAATAGGAGTTGAGTATAATTTGCTACTTGCTAATTGTCAATACGATGTATAGGCATGGTGACGAGTATCTATACATTGGTGTCTAGCATGACCGTGAGTCCTTATATTGTGAATATTCTGATTTTGTGGTAATTTCCATGCTTAATTGATGATTTCTATATGTTGTGAAGAATATGTGAAGTAATTGTAATCTTTAAACTCTGTTGGAGCATTGGCTCAAATTGTAACACGAACGATGAAGGTATATGAGATAAATGTATCCTTTGGAGCATTGGCTCAGATTGTAACACGAATGATGAAGATATATGAGATAATTGTATCCTTTGGAGCATTGGCTCAAGTAATGGAGTGAATTACGAAATGAAGTGAAACAAAGAGAAAGAGCTACTAAAATATAACCTTGCCGGGTCATTGTTGCTTTTGATATTGTGTCCCTCGTTGGGATGTTGAGATTACTGTTATTGTTCCCTTGTCGGGATTTAATTATTGATATTGTTCCCTTGCTGGGATTTAATTGTTTAATTGATGTTCCCTTGCCGGGATTTCTATTTTATTCTGCTTACTTCCTTGCCCTTGTTTGTGATTGTTGTTTGGGTGAGGAAGAGTGTTAAAGAACGAAGGGTGATGACGTGCACTGTTTGATATTGTGAGGATGAGTGTTAAAGCACTAAGGGTGATGCCGTGCATTATTTGATATTGTTCCCTTGCCGGGGTTATTATTTCTATTTTGTTTACTCTTTTGCCCTTGTTTGTGATTGCTGTTTGGGTGGGGAAGAATGCTAAAGCACGAAGGATGATGCCGTGCATTGTTTGACATTGTGAGGAAAGAGTGTAAAGCACGAAGGTTGATGCCGTGCCGTACGATGTACCATTCCGTACCGATATTCATTGATTATACTGTGAGGAAAGAGAGTAAAAGCACGAAGGGTGATGTCGTGCCATGATTTACATTGATAATATTATACATTGCACAGTGAGGACGAGAGTAAAAGCACGAAGGGTGATGTCGTACCATGATTTACATTGATTACATTATACATTGCATAGTGAGGACGAAAGTAAAAGCTCGAAGGGTGATGCCGTGCAAGTTTGTGATTTCTTGTCCTTATTGATATGCTGGCTTTGTTGTTATTTTCCTTATTGAGATTTCTTATATGAAATTGTTATCTTCCCCCAGCATGTTCCCCTTTCTTTATAATTGTTTCTCCCTATATTTCTTATCTGTTGTATATATGTATATCTATTTATTTGAACTGCACATGTTTATTTGGTAGTCTGGTTCTAGCCTCGTCACTACTTCACTGAGGTTAGGCTAGGCACTTGCCAGTACATGGAGTCGGTTGTACTGATGCTACACATGCACTTCTTTATGTTATGCAGATTACGCAGCCGGACCCGGAGGACATCATTAGTGGGAGTGTCTTCCAGCTTATCCTAGAGGCTTCAAGGTATACACGCTGGCGTTCGTGGGCCTTGGCGTCTCTTCCATCCCTTTGATTTCACTTCTGTCTTGTTTTTCCTCTAGTTTCAGAGACAACTATGTATTCTCTTTTTAGACCTGTATTTAGCACTCTTATAGACAGTTCGTGAGTTTGTGACTCCAGATTTTGAGAAATTTTGCGTCATTGTATTATGATTGTCTTTACTTAGCTTGAAACCGTATTTATTCTGCTGATTAATTGCAAATTGTTTTAGCCTATTCTGTTAAATTGAGATTATTATGCTAGTTTAGCTATACACGTTGGCTTGTCTAGCGAATTCAATGTTAGACGTCATCACGGCCCGATAATGGAATTTCGGGGCGTGACAGAGATAACCTAGGAGCTCATGATCTTTTTAAGTGATTTTTATATTCTAATACAAATCAACTCAGACAAGGATGGGTCTTCCACATTACTTAGAAACAATGCCTCACTGCCTGTTAAGTTAAATTCCTCTGTTACATCGGACGAATATAAATTACTCGCTGAAGAAAACAGAACAAGTGACAAATAATAATTGATCTTCAGGAGAGTTCTTCAAGAGGCACGGTTACGTACTTTTTTGAACTTATACTCTTCATCACTATCTAATTGATTTTCCTTCACTATTATTATAGAAGGGCCCCTAGAATTGAAGGGCCCAAAATATTCAAATTATATTGTGATAATCGACAGGTCATTTAGAGTTTTAAAATCTAATTATGTGTTTCGAAGTCTCCAATAGTTTTTTTAAGACTTCCTTGATTTGCGTGCGCAATCCAGATATATTTTCGGAAGGCTTTTATGTTAAAAACCGATAAAAATAAGAAATTTTGCCTTTAAAATTCATTAGAGTTGACTTCGTTCAACGTTTTGAGCAAATGAACCCGGATCCGTATTTTGACGGTCTCAGTGGGTCCGTATCATGATTTGGGACCTGGGCGTATGACCGGAATCGAATTCGAAGGTCCCCAACTCGAGTAATTGGTTTTTGTCAAAAATAGAAAGTTTAAAGGTTTAATGATTTTAAAGAATTGACCGATGTTTGACTAATTTGATATCGGGTCCGTATTTTTACTGAAACCTAGTGTAGGTTTATTACTATATTTATGACTTGTCTGTCAAATATGGTGATAAATGGAGTTGGTTTGACGTGATTCGAACGTCCATTTGTTGAAATAGAAGTTCTAAAGTTTCTTGAAAATTTTCTTTGATTTTTGTGTCCAATTCATAGTTCTAGGTGTTATTTTGGCGATTTGATCGCGCGAGTAACTTTGTATGATGCTTTTAGATTTGTGTGCATGTTTGGTTTGGATCTCCCAAGGCTCGGTTGAGTTTCGAATAAGCTATGGATTGGTTGGAATTTAGAAAACTCAGCTGGTGTTCTTCAGTTTCTGGTGCAGGTTACAAGGTCTGGCCTCGCATTTGCGATAAGGAAGCAAATGTGCCAGGTTCACATTTGCGATCAAATACTTCGCATTTGCGAAGTGACTTAATTTCGCAATTGCGAACAGGTCTTCGCTTTTGCGGTGGGGACTAGGGGGAGTTGCTTTACATTTGCGATCGGGCTCAGTTCGCATTTGTGAACAAATCATCGCGAATGCGATGATAGTAGAGATGGGGGAACCTTCGCATTTGCGAAAACATTCTAGCAATTGCAGGATTCACAATTGCGAACCCCATGTTGCAATTGCGACATCTGCGACTGGTCAAGCATGAGTTAGACAAGATTTTCTCTCATTCTTCAGATTTTCAAAAACAGAAAACCCTAAAGGAGATTATTTCAAGAACCCTTCGTCCCAATTCATTGATAAGTGTTTCTAACATATTTTCCTCCAATCTTTCATTACATTTCATAGGATTTCAACCTAAAATCTAGTATTTTAATGGTGGAAATTGGGGGATTTGGGTAGAATTAGGAATTTTCGTAAAATTAGAATTTAGACCTCAATTTGAGGTCGGATTTAGAAATACATTACATAACCGGGTTCGGGGGTGAATGGATAATTGAGTTTTGGTCCGAATTTCGGGTTTGGACCACGCGGGCCCGACAATTGACTTTTATTGACTTTTTCAATAATGACCTAAATTGAACCCTTTTCATTCACGGGTAGTTCCTAAGGTTTATTTTGAATTGTTTGGTTGATAATTTGCTAGATTTGGTTGGTTCAGAGGCTTGTTCAAAAGGAAAAGTCATGATTGAGCTTTGAGTTGGTCTTTGGAGCGAGGTAAGTATTGAGTTTAACCTTGATTTGAGGGTTTAGGAACCCTTGAACAATGTTCTATGTGAATCTCATGTGTTACGGCGTATATGCAAGGTGACGAGTGCTTATACGCCGCCGAATTGCTTGTTTCCCTAATATTGCGCTTTTCCGTATTTATCTCCTTCCCTGCTTTAACTGTTATGTGACATAAATGCCTTCCATGCTTTAATTGCTATTTGTTAATCATTGTTTCTCCTGTTAAAAATGTTAGACCTATTCATGCTTTCATGACTTGGTGCTATTTGCCTTAATTGACGTACTTGCACATTCTAGTTGTCATTTACTGTGCTGATCTTTCCGTGTAGTATCTCATATGTGAATTCCCAAGTTGGTACAAGGTTTCCTTACTGTTTCTGTTTTATACTCATCAGTTATGGTGGTTCTTTTGATTTGAATTATGAAATTAATTGTACTTAGTGATTAATTGTACTGATATGGTGGGATCGAGTTGCACGCAGCTACAAGTGGAATAAGGATAGATTGTTACCGTGTAATAAAAGTGAATTATGATACTAATATTGTTATATGGTGGGATATTGTTGTTAGTGTTGTTACAGTGAAATAAGGGAGGATTTCGCAACAACCTATGTGTTTCTATTTCCTTGAGCTGTGTTGGTTTTCAGTATTTTCATTTGAAACTCTAAGGATTGGTAATTGTGAACGTAACTAGCTTACTTCTTGAGGCTCTAACTATTATTTTCAGTTGAATGTCTTATTTCGTTCAGTATTTCCTTTTTTGTCTTTATTATATATCGCGTACAAGTTGTAGTGTGAGTGATATGCCTTAGCCTCGTCACTACTTTGTCGAGGTTAGGCTCGGCACTTGCAGAGTACATGGGGTCAGTATACTCATACTATGCTTTGCACTTCTTGTACAGATTTTGAACCGGCCCCGGCGGAGGTTATTAGCGTGCTCGGATTGGACAGCTCGTGAAGACTTGAGGTACAGATGTTCAAAACTCGCAGCTCCTAGGGTCCCCTTCCCTTTTTTATTTGGCTGTGCACTTACCTTTTTGACATCTTCATGTTATTTTAGACCTTTATTTGTACTATTCTAGTAGCCCATGAACTCGTGACACCGAGTCTATGGCTGTATAAGATATATTAGTTGTTTTAACTTCCGTACATCATGTTAGATTGTTATATTTAATTCAGTCTTTCTTCTTATTTAATTTAAATTGTTGAAAAATAAATAAATTGTTCTAACGTTGGCTTGCGTAGCAAATGAAATCTTAGGCGGCAACACGGTCCCAACGATGGAAATTCCGAATCGTGACATATATATAATTATATATTTTGAAATTATTAATAAAAGATACTAAATTTTATACTTCTTTTTTATAATGTGATAGAGGTTATTCAAATAATAACTTGAGTGTTATAGATATGCAATATATGAAGTAAACAATTTGAGGACGACTGCGACAATTAAAAACAAAATCTCTTGTATAATTGGAGTAACCTTTTGTCACCTCATAATAGACTCGAACTATTTTAAAAATATATGAAATGTGGTACAAAATTGTGATTATTAGATTATCAGAATTTATAAAAATATTATCATAATTGTCATATATATATTTCTTGTAAAAATATTATTTAAGCCTTAATGACGACAGTTACCAAATATTTATAATGATGAGACCACTAGGTAACTGAATGAATTGTCAAACCACATGTACAAGATAGTTGGTATACCATCGTTACAAAAAAAAAAAAATTATTAAATTTTATTAAATAAATTTAAGGCTTCTTACGGATAATTAGCTTTGGGCTACCAACATTATTGAGCTGCCTTGATGACTTTTCTTGTACGAAAACAAAGTTTGTTTTCTTCGCATTAACAGTATTTTCCTCTAGATTCCTTTTAATTGTATTAACTGACCAATACAACTAAACGACAGATTTTCATTATAAAGACCAGCGTGAGAAGAGCGTGAAACAAACGGTTGGTGCCAACTTACACCACATGACAAGTCATTTTCCAAAAAAATTGTCAAGAAGCAAATTGTACTTATTTAACATATTAGCAAAATAAGACGTTCTAAATCTACCATTATTATTTTAAATAATAGATACATTACTTCCTCTATTTCAATTTATGTATTTTGGTTTCCTTTTTAATTTGTTTTAAATTATCCTTTTTTATATTCAATAACTCCTTAACTCAAATTTTTTAAATATCATATTTAACACTGCAAGATTCAAAACATTTCGGTACATTGCACACATTTTTAATTTAAGACCATAAAATTAAAAAATCTTTCTTATTTTTTTAAATTCTGCGTCCAATCAAACTAAGACATGTAAATTGAGACACATACAGTACTTGAAGTGTTTAGGGGAAAATAAAAGATAGCTCAGACAAATACTTTTATACTTGAGTCTATCAACCATTCTTAATGAATGTGCAAGAATATTTACAGTCTGTATAAGTATTCTTAGGAGTTATTTGGTAGGCGAACAAATTATCGCAATTTTTAAATCGAATTATAGTACGAGGATTAAATATTGACAAAATTATTTAATGACCATATTTTTAGAAGATGTTTGGTTTATTGGACTGAAAATAAGATATACTGGATATAATATAAATATATATTTGGTGAATACTAGGTATGGTAGGATAAAATTTTATTTTAATTTTAATCTTGAATTGTTTAAAATTTTGGGGTAAGAGCGTAGTAAAAATATATCTTTGTTATTTTAGTTTTATCCCGGGATTAATTAATCCCAGAATTATTATTTTACGCTCAATGCTGAGAATAATATACCATTGTCGAATTACTTAACCCCAAAATTATTTTCGAATTCAAGAAACAACAAAACACGAAATAAAATAATCTCATATCTAATCCTCATATTATTATTCATATTCCACGCACCAAAGTAACCTTCAAGATGTAGACTTTCCTCGAGCCAACAACCGGTGACGGGAACAACTTGATTATGAAATGACTAGGCTTAATAATTGAGTGGAGTCTACATTGATAAAATATAAATGGCATCATTTGCAATTATTAATATTTTTTTCTCTTGTTTTTGATAATGAAAGGCATTTTATTGAGTTTACTTGCCGCTAGCAATGGATCCGGTGGCAGCTACGATGAGCTGACTTTTCTATTACCAGTTCTTTAATAATAGGACTATATTGGGGCCATTTTAAATATCGTTTAAAATTTTAACACACCATTAAAAAAGTCATACTATTTTAATATATTAATTTTACGAGTATTAGACTAAATATCTAGGCAAAATGACTTACGGACCACCTAAACTTGTACCCATTTGTCAGCCCAGCAGATAACTTATAAGTTTTTCATTTGAACACATGTACTTGACATAATGAATACGCCACTATAAGTATAGAATTGGCAACAATCTTTTTGCAACAACAATAATATTGTTGCAAAATATAATAAATGGCAACAACTTCATTTAGTTGTTGCTATATCATATAATTTTTACCCATAAAATTTTTTTTTTGTTAGCAAAAGTTTTAATATTGTTGCCATATTTTACAAATAATATAATAAATATTATGTATATATAAACCATCAACAACTTTTTACCAACAATATTATGGTTGTTGGCTAAGTTTAATAAATGGCAACAACAGGATTAGATTGTTGATGACATATAATTTTTAACCACTATATTTTAGGAGTAATATAATAAATATAAAATCTATAAATAATTGGCAACAACAAATATAAGTTGTTGCTAAACACAAAACTTTCTCAACAGTCCCTTTTAGAATTGTGGCCTAAAATTTAGTAAAGTTTATTGCCAAAATAGATTTCCGCCAAAACAAACGCGCCAAAATAGTTCCCCTCTATTACTTTTTCGGTTTTCCCCGAATTCTTAGCGCCCAACTAGGTTTTCCCCAAATTCTTAGCACCAAAATATATTTAGTCTCCACTGCAACTAGGTTTTCTCTTTTCATTATTTTACTAAACTAAGGTCTTGCATCTAGTGTTCAATTCTTCGATCTCTTCCGCTGTGTTCAACCCAGAATCTGATGAATTCTTGCTTTTGATTTTGTTTCTACTTAATGTCTGGTGCTTTGAGCTATTGATTTAGTGTAATGGGTATTCTTTTTCTTAATTTGCGATAGCTATGCAATATGTTCTGTTTTTTTTTTCTTTTTATGATAAAAACAAAAAAAATTGGACTAGAAAAAGAGATATTGGAGAAGAAATGATTTTTGAGAAGAGGGTTTTTATTAGGGTTGCTTATCGAGCAGATTGAACGGTATTTATGTAATGACTCAACCGGTCGTTTTGAGCTCTAGCGCGTCGTTCATCAGTTGGAGGCCGCGAGCAGCTCCATTTCAGGTATTATGACTTGTAGGTGTGGTCGAAATTGAATTTCGGAAAGTTTAGAGTTGATTTGGAAAGAAAATTCTCATTTCAGAAGCCCTAAGTTGGAAGAATCAACTAAATTTGAAATTTTGAGTAAACAACATCCAAATCAGGATTTGAAAGTTCCAGCAGGTTCGTATGATGATTTCAAACTTGGGCTTATGTCCGGATCAGGTTTTGGATAACCCGGAAGCATTTCGGCGTATATTATGGAAGTTAGCATTTTAGAAGAATTTCATAGATTTGGGCTTGAAGTGCATTTCAATATTGTTGATGTTCGTTTGGGATTTCGATTCTGGGAATAGTTTCGTATGGTGATTCTGGAGTTGGGAGCACGATCGAAAGTGAATTCGGATGTCCTGAAGTCATTTTGAGGTCATTTGGCTAAAGATAGAAATTTGAAAGTTTCTGAGAAATTCGATCGGAAGTGGTAATTTTGATATTGAGTTCGGAATGCGATTTCGGAAGTTGGAGCAGGTCCGTAAAGTTGAATATGACTTGTGGGCAAAATTTTAGGTCAATCGGACATGATTTGATAGGTTTCGGCATCGGATGTAGAAGTTCAGAATTTCAAGTTCATAAAGTTGGGATTTGGGTGCGATTCGTGGTTTTGATATTATTTGATGTGATTTGAGGCCTCGAGAAAGTCCGTATTATGTTTTGGAACAGGTTGGTATAATTGGACGGGGTCTTGGGGGCCTTGGGTGGATTCTGGGTGGTTAACGATCATGTTGAAAGTTAGAAGAAAGCTGGAATTGCTGTCATCTGGTGTGACCGCACCTGCGAATATTTGGCCGCAGGTGTGGTATGGTACCTGCAGCTGCGAAGGATAGATGGTCTGGCTGGGAGTGCAGGTGCGATGGCATTTCCGCACCTGCGAAGACGCAGATGCGGATAGTAGGGCGCATGTGCGATTTTGGACTGGAGTTGAGGCAGTCGCAGGTACGGGAGATTGGTCGCACCTGCGGGTGCGCAGGTAGGACCGCAGATGCGCAATCGAGGTTGGGCATAATGTTTGTAAACCGTGAATTGTTGGCCATTCCTTCATTTCTTCTTTGGCTTAGGCGATCTTGGAAGGCTTCAAAGAGAGAAAATCTTCATGCAATGTCAATGTAAGTAACTCCTTCATGCTTCTAAGAGAGGATTATATGCATGGAAATTGATTGGAAATTTGGAAAATCTTAAAGAAACCTAGAAAATGAAAATTTAATTTTTAGCTACGAATTGAGCATGAATATTTGAGTAAATTGTATATTTGAGTTAGTAAGGCTATGGGTAGAATATATCTTCGAGAAATTTCGGATTTCGGGCACGCGGGCCTGAGGGCATTTTGGTCATTTCACTAAGCGGGGTTGGGAAATTATATAATTTGGAATTGCTGCAAAATTAGAGTATATTTTCATTGATTTGCCATTTTTTGGATAGTTTTAGGGCATTGTGCGTTCGTTGGAGTCGTCGGAAGGGCTTGGAAGCCAGTTATGGAATTTCGGAGCGAGGTAAGTCTCCTTTCTAACTTTGTGAGGGGAAATTGTTTGTCCCCCTAGGTGAATTAATTAAGTATGTGCTATTATTTCGGGGGCTACGAATGGACGAGGTGACGGGAGTCCGTGCATACCTACTATTATGCCATGTCCGGGTAGTCTAGGACCTACTATCATGCCTTATGTGTTGTACCTGTGATCCTGCCTGTAATATTAAACTGCTAATATAACCGAAATCGTAATGAATATCTGAAGAAGACTAGAGTTTATTTCCTTAATCATCTAGAAAGAGAATTGATTCCTCCGTGGATAATTGTATACCTGGTAGGGTTATTTTATGAAATATCATTAAACTTGGCAAATGAGTTTCAAAACAAAGATTTAAAAGCTATATTTCATATTCC